>PVIH01008134.1:21593-94030 GCA_004025045.1 Sigmodon hispidus
GACCTGAACTGAGCAATGAAGAGGAAACAGAAGGAAGCAACACCAAAAATTCCTTTTTGATGATCATTGAAGCTCTCAAAGAAGATATGAAAAATAGCCTTAAAGAAATAGAAGAAAATACAAACAAAAAATTGGAAGAGATGAACAAATCTATGAAAGAAACATGCCAGGAACTAAAAGCTGAAATAAAAGCTGAAATGGAAACAATAAAAAGGCACAAAATGAGGCAAAGATGGAAATAGAAAATCTGAAGAAAAAAGCTGGAACCACAGATACAAGCATAACAAACAGAGTTCAAGAGATGGAAGATAGAATCTCTGAAGTGGAAGATGCAGTAGCTCAAATAGATATATCAGTCAAAGAAAATAGGAAAACTAAAAAAGCCATAACTCAAAATGTTCAGGAAATCTGGGACACCATGAAAAGACCTAATTTGAGAATAATAGGAATAGAAGAAGGAGAAGAATACCAGCTCAAAGGCACCAATAATGTTTTCAATAAAATCATAGAAGAAAACTTCCCTAACCTGAAGAAAGAAATGCCTATAAAGATAAAAGAAGCTTATAAAACAGCAAATAGATATGACCCCAGAAAAATGTCAGCACACAACATTATAATCAAGCCACAAAACATACAGAACAAAAAAAAATTAAGAGCTGCAAAAGAAAAGGGCCAACTCACATAAAAAGGCAGACCCATCAGAATAATGCCTGAGTATATAATGGACACAATGAAAGCTAGAAGGGCTTGGTCAGAAGGTATAAAGATGGTAAAACAGCATGACTGCAAAACAAGGATACTATACCCTGCAAAATTATCAATCACCATAGATGGAGTAAACAAGATATTTCAGGACAAAGTCAGACTGAAAGAATATCTATCTACCAATCCAGCACTACAGAGAGTATTAGAGGAAAACTCCAACCTGAGGACCCCAGATACACCCACAAAATCACAAAAAATCAATAATTCCACAGAAGAATACCCTCGAGAAAGGAAATACCAGCAAGTTACGACCAAAAATGGCAGAAAATATCAATCAATGCTCACTAATTTCCCTTAATATCAATGTTCTCAACTCTCCTATAAAACGTCACACACTAACAAGTGGATACAACAACAGAAACCATCCTTCTGTTGTCTACAAGAAACACACCTCAACTGCAAAGACAGACACAGGCTTAGAATAAAGGGTTGGGAAAAGATTTTCCAGTCAAATGGTCCTAAGAAACAAGCAGGGGTTGCAATCCTAATATCTAACAAAGTAGACTTTAAGCTAAAAGCAATTAAAAGGGACCAAGATGGTCACTATTTATTCATCACAGGAAAAATTGGTCAAGTGGAGATTTCAATCTTAAATATTTATGTCCCTAATATAAGGTCACATACTTATTTAAAATAAACACTGCTAAAGCTCAAATACCATATCAGTTCTTACACCCTAATAGTGGGAGACTTCAATACCCCACTTTTAACCCTGGATAGATCAACTAGACAGAGCCTCAACAGAGAAATAAGGAGTCTAAAAGAGGATATGATGCAAATGTATTTAATAGATATCTACAGAACCTTCCAACCAAAGGCAAAGGAATATACATATTTCTTGACTCCTCCTGGAACTTTCTCCAAAATTGACCACATAATTGGTCATAAAGCAAATATGAACAGATACAAAAAAATGGAAATAATCCCTTGTAACATATTGGACCACCAGGGCCTAAAGTTAGAGTTCAACAACATCAAAACCCAAAGAAAGCCTACCAATTCATGGAAACTAAACATCACTCAGCTGAACCATCTCTGGATTAAGGAAGAAATTAAGAAAGAAATCAAAGTCTTCCTAGAATTCAATGAAAATGAATCTACAATGTATCCAAACTTTGGGACACAATGAAAGCAGTCTTAAGAGGAAATTTCATAGTGCTAGATGCCTATATGAAAATCCTAGAGAAATCTCACACTAGAGACCTAACAGTGCAGCTGAAAGCCATAGAACAATTAGAAGTGAACTCACCTAGAAGGAGTAGATGGCAGGAAATAATCAAACTTAGAGCTGAAATCAATATAATTGAAACAAAAAGAACAATACAAAGAATCAATGAATCTAAGAGTTGGTTCTTTGAGAAAATTAACAGGATAGATAAGCCCATAGCCAAACTAATAAAAAAACAGAGAGAGAGAGTGTTCAAATCAACAAAATCAGAAACAAAAAGGGGGACATAACAACAGACCCCCAGGAAATACAAAGAATTATCAGATCATATTTTGAAAATCTGTATTCCACAAAAATGGAAAACCTAGAAGAAATGGATAGCTTTCTGGACAGGTACCATCTACCAAAATTAAATGAAGATCAGATTAATTACCTAAACAGGCCTATAACCCTTAAGTAAATTGAAGCTGTCATTGAAAACCTCCCCAAAAATAAAAGCCCTGGCCCAGATGGTTTCAGTATTGAATTCTACCAGACATTCAAAGAAGAATTACTACCTTTACTTCTCAAACTATTTCACACAGTAGAAACTGAAGGAAAATTGCCAAATTCCTTTTATGAGGCTGCAATTACCCTAATACCCAAGCCACTCAAAGACACAACAAAGAAGGAGAATTACAGAACAATTTCCCTCATGAATATTGATGTGACAATTCTCAACAAAATTTTGGCAAACCGTATGCAACAATGTATAAAAGATATCATCCACTATGACCAAGTAGGCTTCATCCCAGAAATGCAGGGCTGGTTTAACATAGGAAAAACTGTAAATGTTATCAATCATATAAACAAACTAAAGGAACAAAACCACATGATCATATCCTTAGATGCAGAAAAACCCTTTGACGAAATCCAACACTCCTTTATGATTAAAGCCCTGGAGAGATCAGGAATACAGGGAGAATACCTAAATATAATAAAAGCGATTTACAAGAAGCCGACAGCCAGTATCAAACTTAAGGGAGAAAAACTCAAAGCAATCCCACTAAAGTCAGGATCTAGACAAGGATGTCCTCTCTCCCTTTATCCATTCAATATACTTCTTGAAGTTTTATCTAAAGCAATAATGGAATGAAAAGAGATTAAGGGGATAAAAATTGGAAAAGAAGAAGTGAAGCTATCTCTACTTGCAGATGATATGATTATATACATAAGTGACCCCCAAAATTCTTCCAAGGCACTGCTACAGCTGATAAACACCTTCAGCAATGTTGCAGGATACAAGATTAACTGAAAGAAATCAGTAGCCCTTCTATACACTAAAGATAGAAGAGCTGAAAAAGAAATAAGGGAAACATTACCCTTCATATTAGCTGCAAATAGTATTAAATACCTTGGAGTGACTATAACCAAAGCAGTAACAGATCTATTTGACAAAAATTTTAAATCACTGAAGAAAGAAATTGAAGAGGATATCAGAAAATGGAAAGCTCTCCCATGTTCTTTAATTGGTAGGATCAACAAATCAATGAAAAGGAAACAGAAAGAAACAATACAAATACCCTGATGAAGAATATAGAAACCTTAAAAGAAGATATGAAAATATCCCTTAAAGAAATAGAAGAAAAAAACAAATAAAAATGTTGGAAGGATTGAGCAAAGCCTTGAAAGAAAAAAGAAACAAAACAAAAAATTAAAAAGAGAAATCTAAAAATTAACGAATCATTGTAAGAACTAAAAATTGAAATATAAACATTAAAGAAGGCACAAAGCAAAGCAAAGGATAAAATAGAGAATCTGAAAAAAACAATCTGGAACTACAGACACAACCATAAATAACAGAATCCAAGAGATGAAAGAGAGAATCTCTGGAGTAGAAAACTCAATGGTGGAAATAGATATAGCATTAAGAAAAAAAGAAAAACTTACCTATAAAGGCAGTCCCATCAGAATAATGCTAGACAATTCAAGACAAACAATGAAAGCAAAAAGATGCTGGTCAGAAATTATATAGACACTAAAAGAGCATGGTTGCCAACCAAGACTGCTATACCCAGCACAACTTTTAATCACCCTAGGTGGAGTAAGCAAGATATTTTATGACAAAGACAAGTTGAAACAATACCTATCCATATATCCAGCACTATAGAAAGCACTTGAGGATAAACTAAAACCTATTGAACCCAGATACACCCAAGAAACCACAAGCATTCAATAATCCCACAGAAGGAAAAATCCTAAGATAGGAAATACACACAAACTATTACCAAAAATAACAGGAAATAACAATCAGTGGTCATTAACATCTCTTAACATCAATGGACTTAAGTCGCCTATAAAAATGTACACCCTAGCATGATGGATACAAAAACAAAAGATAACCTGCTGCTGCATACAAGTAACACACCTCAACTCCAAAGAAAAACACAGGCTCAGATTAAAGGGATGAAAAAAGAATTTTTTTTATTTATTTATTTTGTATTTATCAAAAAAAACAGTAAAATGAATTTAACATGCTGAAAAGTTAACAATAACTATAAAGAAGATAAAAATCATAAGCATGACTTATCAAGAAGATAATGTAAACAAGATTGCTACACATATATTTACTTTGTGTTCAGCTTTCCCTCTGAGTTTTTTTTCCATCCCTGCATATCCTTATTCAAGGTCCCTTCCCCCTCCCACCACATCAGGTCATTTTTCTTCTCTGCAACTCCCCATCCCCTCCCTGGGCAAGGAGCAGACAGTCCTATGTTCCCACTGACCCAATAATGCTTGAATCAGTCTCCACGCCTAGCCAAATCCAGTTTTGTCCCCCCTTCCTCAAGAGTGAGTCAGGTGTTCCTATAGTTGGAGTGGGGTCCGAAGGATCAGTCCAGGATGGTTCTGATCCCAAGCTGTTCAGTGGTTGTGGTTTGAATATTGGGCTTGCTTGGCTTTTTTTTCTTGTTTGTTTGTTTGTTTGGAGACCACTAATGAGTGAGTACCTCCCCTGCTTATCTTTCTGAGATTGTGATACCTCACTCAGGAGGATATTCTCCAAATCCATCCATTTGCCTGTGAATTTTAGGATATCATTTTCTCTTACTGCTGAGTAGTATTCCATTGTGTAGATGTACCACAGTTTGTTAATCCATTCTTCAATTGACGTACATCTAGGTTGTTTCCAGGTTCTTGCTATTACAAATAATGCTGCTATGAACATAGTTGAGCTAATACCTTTGGAGTGTGAATGTGCCTCTTTAGGGCATACACCCAGAAGTGGTATTGCTGGGTCCTTGGGGAAATATTCTGTTTCCTTTTCATTGCTTTGTTCATTTCTTGGTGTTGTAGAGACATTAGCCTCTTCTGGTGGTGCCTTGTTGTTCTTTATATTGTTATATGTATTCTTGCATTGTTGTCTGCCCATTGTTTCCTTGGTTCACTCTTAGTCAGATCTTTGTGAAATCTTAGTCCATTTTGACTGCAAGGGATGTGAGTCTTCTGTCTGCTCTGGACACAGATTCTGACAGATTTCTTCCTCTGGTCAGGTCAAAGGATCCTCGATGTCTGAAGCAGCTTGACTTCCACTCTGCCTTGGACACTACAAGGTCATGCTGTTCACAGAGCTATCTGGCCCTCTGTGGTTATGCAGACTGCCTTGAAGGCAGGGGCCGGGCATCAGTGGTGTGACCTGTGGGATTGCTTGGGAATGCTTCTCTCAGTCCTCATCTAGGGCAGGCCTGTCTGTTAGGTCAAATTCAGCACTGTGGCTCTGGCCTCTGGGATGAGGTCCCCAGGAGACCCAGGGGCTGGAAATTGCTCACTTCCCTCTCTACTCCACCTTGAACCTTGAATCTTTTCTGTCTGAGGCTGCCTAACTCCCACTCTGCCTGGGACAACATGGGTCACATTATTCAGAGAGATGTTCATCCCTCTGTGATCCGAATGTCCCATTTTTACAGTGGATAAAATGAATTCAGATAGTTTGGGTTCCTCTATTAAAACTAACAGTCTACTTAGGGGGGTTTGTGTATTTTTTCATACTGGTTTTATTCACATTTTTGTCAAGTACTTTCTGTTGTTGAAAACTGTATGCCTGTCACTTATTTTCTCTTACCCCTTTTAAAGATAGCTCTATCTGGGGATCCAATAAAAATAATTAAAATATGACATGCTATAAAAATATGTTTTTCTTCTTCTGTAGCTTTTCTTTGATACATCATGGCACAATATAAGAATAAATTTATTTGTAGCTAATTTATTGATAGGGGCTAGGAAGAATGTTATTTATATATGTATATACATATATATTACTTATAAGATTTATATTATTTTATTCCTAGAACCAGAAATTTTAAAGGGTTTTATAATATTGCAATATCTTCAAAGCATAAAATTATTAATTAGTGGAATTTTATTTAAAAAATGGAAGATTATTTTAGGGATAACATGAAGTGGCCCCATATAACTATAATCTTTGTTTTCTATTTATGCCTTAGTTCTACATATGACTTACAAAAACCAGAATTTGAATATGTTATCATAAGACACAGGCAAATTTGAGTAATAGGTAACTTTTATTTTGTATTTTATATATTAAAAGAATTAAACAATTTCTTAAGTCCTATATATAGCACAAAGATAAAATACATAATACACTTTAAATACTTCCACCATTATTATTTAATTTAGTTTTTTTCATCTAGAAATTCAACATTATCATGTAAATATGAATTGGTAGTTTGGATATTAACAAAGTAATTTTCACATGATATAATAAACTTCATATTATATTTGAAGACAGACTTAAAGAAACTGTCTTAGCAAAAATACTTTCTCCAAATTATACAGATAGTAATTGAAAACTAAATTAAATGTGACTTTTTCCCTTGCCCAGAGTGTTGTTTGTAGGATATTTTTGTGCATCATTAAACCTCATCTACTTTGCAAGATTATGAGCTGGCCTATAGTTTTAGAATTATGCAAGGTTACTATATTAGTAAAAACTAGAAATTTTAATTCAGTTTGGCACAAACATTTGAATGTACCAATGACTGATGTTATTTCCCCCAATAGCTATGTCTTTTTAGCCATTGAATCTAGAATTTTCTTTTCAAATTCACACTATTTCTTCTTACCTTCCTTTACTTGGCACAATCAGTATCAACTCTGTTGATTCTTTTCATCTAATTTTAATTGTTCTCACTAAAGTTATCATCTTGTTATTGAAATTAATATTTACAAATGTGAAATTGTTGCACATGTCATTTTTAAGTTGGAAGAAAATTCTACATAACATTTTAAAAATGATCCTCCAAGTGGGTCTTGTATTTTCCAAATGTATTGTGTTAAGATGAAGCCTCTCACCCATGCAGTATATACCTGGAAAAAAAAATAAATAAATAAAACGTTTCCCTTAAACTGTTAGAAATTTTGCCCTTTGTTCAAATATATCAAAGGCTTAGTGGGTTCTTAAGATTATTATAAAAAGAATGTCAGTTAAGTATGCTGAGCTTCTATGCCTTAATATGTCCAACAGAAGCATGTACTCATAATCAAACATAATTTATGTAAACAGAATGCTATAACATATACAAACATAAAAATGCATAAATAGCAAATAATTACCTAATTTAAAGTGTATTGTTTAGGCCATTGTTTCTCCCTCTGATTTTGCAAAATAAATAGTTATGTTCATTCATCATCATTGAATATTGAGTGAAAAATTGGATATGCGGTTTTATAAAATTATGTACATAATACCATGTGACACATATTATGTACTTATCTATGTACCTTTACTAACTGCATGAAGTCAAACTTATACTGTATAAATTTAAAGAAAAACAAGTCACAACATAACATAGAAAAGTTTAAGATGATTGTTATATCTTAACTGACAATGTAGCAAAAGTGAAATATTCAATAAAACATATGGAAATATATGAGAAGTTGTATGTACTACATCAAGTGGAATATAAAGAACTAGAAGACAGAGTTCAATGTACCTGCAGCATGCTGTGTGAAAGATAGAAAGAAATAATAAACAAATTGTGAATTTCTGAGAAGGCATAATATACAGATACTTGAATTCCATAGCAAATAGTTACAGCTATGGACATATATATGTATATACATACACATATATATATTAAAAGTTTACAAAAATATTAAAATGACCACAAAGATATAAATATAAGAACCAATTATATTGCCAATTATAAGAACAGAATTAAAAATTGATAAAGCATAATTGACATTGTTCTGAGCTAATCAGTTTTTATTTATAATTTATATATGTATGCAAAAAACAGTCTTGGATAATAGGTTTCAAATATGTTTCAAATAGCACTAATAATTGATTCAGCTAAGTAGTCAGTTTGAAATATATTTATATTTGAGAAATATTAATTAGACTTGGTGAGAGTTGATTGGAGAGTGATGGATATGATCTAAATATAGTATTTACATATATATTTATCAAAAATTAAATTATACATGGCAAAACCCACAAAGATTTATTAATTTGTGATTTTCAGAATCAATGACAAAATATGTCATCGTGGCACTATTTCAAGTGTCTTATATTGGGTAGTTTCTTTTCTGGAGAGTATGGAGCAGAATGAGGTTAATTATTTGGTGCAGCTTCTCGAAAAGCATCTAACTAAACTCCCCAGATGCTTTTTCATTGTCTTTAAGAAAAGAGAAACATCAAGTTGAGTTACTCACCTTGTAAACCTGGTTTATTGTCTTCTGTCTTTCTTTGCCCCATTTGAAAGCTATACTTAACACTGAAACACCTAGTATTCAGAATCCTCTGCTTCAACTAAAGGCACTGCTCTATTTACAGATAATGCTGATTTTAATCATTTTGATAACATATGTGCACATGATAAGAATGAGACTCACACATTTTGGGGGAAGTCCTTGTTCTTTCTACTACAACAAACTATGTTACTTCTCTTGACTTAAAGAAAATGGATAGGTGATTAGTAATTAGATTTTCGAAAATCTGCATTTTGCCATGTTCTCTAATGCTATTTCACATCACTACTTTATATATAGTTATAAGGAAGCATGTATACTAGTAGCATGTAAAGCAATGACTACAACATCTTGTCATGTCAAATTAGTGGTAAATTTTACAGAATAAAATCATGATTCTCATCTTCTATAAAATGTCTGAAAATGCAATGTGCTTTTTCCATGCTTCACTATGGAATATGATATTCTAGATACATACATTAAATAATGGTGATTTTTTGTTTTTCATTTAAAATATTTATTAGCAGCTATGTTATGCACAAAGATCTAAGAAACATCAGGTGACTATTACACTTAGTGCTTCATGTAAAGCCTCATTCTGAGTAATGAATTAAATGCAATTTCAGTTTTAAGATTCAAACTTGCTTTAGCAAGACTTTACTCTTTCCATTTACCATCACTTCAGAATACAAAATTTGCAACAGCACTATTCAGTCTCAGGCTAATAAGTCCCCTTGTTTCTGCTTTTTTAATCTCTGTGCATCTTCCACATCATATCTGTTTCATATGAAATCTCTCTTATTTAATAGTTCTTATATTTTCCCCACATGCTTTTATTTATTCTACTCCACAAGATAAACAATCACACAATACCTTCAAAAATTTTTTCTAAGTACTTTATTTCTGTCTTGATTATTCATTCCCAGATGTGTGTTTGCCCTGTTAATCCTTATACATTTCTTTGTAAAGTTCACCTTTTCACAGTACAGTGAAAAATGAGGTCCAAACTCCAGAAATAATCTATGTTTTTTTTTCTTCTTTCCCTGGCTGTTTAATATAAACATCATTTAGCACTTTCTGACTCTTAAGCTGATTTCTAAAGGATTGGGTTTAAAGCTCATTGAATGCAATAGTTTCTACTTTTATTTGTATTATATCTAAGAGTCAATTATTTTAGCTCAACTATGTTCATAGCAGCATTATTGGTAATAGCAAGAACCTGGAAACAACCTAGATGCCCCTAAACTGAAAAGCGGATTAACAAATTATGGCACATTTACACAATGGAGTACTACTCAGCAGTAAGAAAAAATGATATCCTAAAATTTGTAGGTAAATGGGTGGATTTGGAGAATATCCTCAAGAGCGAGGTATCTCAAACCCAGAAAAATAAGCAGGGGATGTTCTCACTCATTAGTGAACTCTAAACAAAAAAGCAAAAAGAAAAGCATGTCAAAGCTGCAAACCACAACCACTGAACAGCTTGGCATCTGAAACACCATGGACTGACTCCTTGGATCCCACTCCCTCTAGAGTAACACCTGACTCAGTCTTGATGTTGGGGTGAGGAAACTGGATCTGCCAGGAGTGGATGCTGAACTGACCAATATTGGGACCTATGGGAGGGATGGGGAGATGTGGAGAAGAGAGAGTGACTGGAGGGGGTGGGAGGAGAAAGGGACCTTGAATAAGGATATACACTGATAGAAAATGTGACTTTATTAATAACTAAGAAAAAGAAAGAAAAAATAAAATAAAATAAAAAGGCTGAAAAAAAAAAGAACATGTCCCTGTGATTTCCCCTGGGCTGTCCAATTAAGTGCTGTTTATATTTACATAGAGAAATAAACATTTGTATGATCAGACCATCATCCCAAGGGGATATTAGTTCAGACAATAAAAAAAGGGTCAATTATTTTAAAACGTGTTAAATGACTTGGTTTACTTGGTCCCAATAACTCAGATAACAATAACATGAAAGTCAATTTTTTACTTATGTGACAATAGAATTGTAAAGATTGGCTATTTGCTTTTTCAATGTTGCTGTGTGTAGAGAAGGAACTAAATACTTTTTGCAAATACATTTAAATTGTTTTGCTGATAAATTATCCAGAGATATTTACATCACTAAATATAAGAACATTTCTAAACACTATCATATTTTAAACTTCCAAACCTAATGTTTTATCCACTTACCCTTGAGAGAATCAATTAAAGTCCTTTTATGTGTTTACAACTAACACATATAAAACAATTTGTCTGAGATGCTCTTAGACATGCATTACAATTCAGTCTTTATTGTAAATGATTTTCTTTATTCTAAAACTTTTGTTCCTCACTTAAGTGTATGGCATGCACAAGCATTCTGCAGTCATACATTTCTTTGGTATCACCATTAATTGTATTTTACTCAGTTAAATAAAATGGGAGTAGATCTCTGTTATAGGCTAAGAGGTGTTTTCTTAAACTTCTTATGTTGAAGTCCTGGATCCCCATATTATTGTTAATTATATTGTAAGGTAATGATTATCAGGCTAGCTGGGAATGTTTATTAAGTTATCTCTGTATATATCATGAAATGCCTCCTGCCCTTAGATATCCTAGTGTGGAATATGCCACATACTAGTACAAATATCTTGCTCTGATGTGAGTAAAGTAGGTATCCTGTGTTTCCTACTAATGTGAATAAAGAAAGTCTGTTAGTAGAAGTATTTGTGAAAAGCTCAAATCTCCATTGGTAAAGTTCCTTGAGATCCTTTTCCACAACTGTGACAGCTGCCTACCAAACAAACTCTATTAGAATCTGGACATTAGATTACCAATGTCATCCAAATAATAGCTGTTATTTCCTCTTCAGAACATACATTCATGTTATACTTTGATATCATAATCATATAACAGGAAACATCTATGGTAACTTCTGAAAAACCTCTTGTACTGAGGTTATTTTATCCCTTGTGAACAGTCACAACTGAAGAAATTAAACCTCAGGCATGTCCTAATTAATTTGCCCATTTAAAATGTTCTCAGAGAGTACAGTTACTCTAGAACACACAAAAAAGATACATTTACTTTGATGAAAGAAAACATTGGCATCAATAGTAGTTAATTTAATGACCTGTACTATTACTTAATAAAAAGAAATTTCTACACTACTTTGGGAGAAGGTTTAAAATACATGTCTGAATTGGAAATTTTCCAATGAATATTACAATTTTAATATATTTGTTGACTTTCTGAAAAGGGAATATATTTCTTGACTTTCTCTAAAGGTCATAATTATTTTTACTCAAAGCTGTATTATACGGTGCCTATTGGCTCACATTTATACTGAAAACAATAATGTAATTCTAAAGTGTTTTCAATGTTTAGTACCCATACTCATGATTATGAAAAGCACTCTGTTTCTCAAGTATTAAATATTCTGACAATCTTACAGAGGTCTTCTTAATGTATTTTCAAAAAACACTATGTAATATGTTGTACATTTTGAAGAGGACTTTCATCTTTAGAAGAAATTTTATATCCTGATGTAATAAACACATCCAAGCATTACTATAAAATATCTCCAATGTAGAATATATTTCTTGATGTTTAAAAGAACTTATGACACATTTCCCAAAACTGTCTTGGCAAAATTGCCTAGATATGCTCAGCATTATTCAAGTACAGCTTCTCAAAGATGCTGTATGGCATTTCACCAAGGCCTCCATAAATAAATGTAGGAAAAAATCATTGCAAAACCTCCCTAGAGTCTGGGCTGGCCTGAGAAGAAATAGCTCAACAAAATATGGTTTAGAAAAAGTACTCTGGTATGCTCATTATGTCTCTGAGCCACTTTCACTTACAGCGTTCATATCTGTTATTTGCTTCATTCTGAATTCCTCCCTTTCTGTGGATGAAGCAGGCTTAAAGAGTCACTTATATTTCAATGTAGCTTTTAAAGTTTTCTTTAACTTATTTAATGAAGACTCTAAATCAGTAGATTAAATTATTGCTTCATTTCACTGTCCTTTTTCTATGTCTGGCAGAAATATAAAAATGCAAATAAAACTGAAAGGAAAGTAGGGATTGCTTTCTAAACACAAGCAAATAAATAAATAAGAATAAGAGTTATCCAAACAAACAAACAAGAAAAAAGCAAAGTATGCCCAAGTTGCAAACCACAACTACTGAACAGCTTGTGATCAGAAACATCTTGGACTAACTCCTTGGATCCCACTCCCCATATAGGAACACCTGACTCAGTCTTGAGGTTGCGGGGAGAAAACTGGATCTGCCAGGAGTGGAGACTGAACTAAGCAATATTAGGACAGCAGGACCTTGGGACCACCTGCCCCTAGCCTGGGGAGGTGGGAGTTGTGGAGAAGAGAGAATGACCTGATGTGTTAGGAGGGGGAAACGACCTTAAATAAGGATATACAGGATAGAAAGTGTGACTTCTTTGTTAATAATAATAATAATAAAAGAAAATAAATAAAATAAAATAAAGAGTTATCCAAGCAGGATTTCTGAGGACTTTGTATTAAATGTTTTGTATGTATGACTACAATACAGAATAATAATTATAAAAAACCCAGCAGACCAAAAATGCATTCCAATTAATAATAGATTTCATGCAAATTTACAGATATTCATTCCAGAACATCTACATTACTTCTGTTCTAACATTCATGACAGAAGATCTACAGAAAATATATAGAATATATCTTAATCTATGGAAGGATTAGTATTTATAAAATATTTGATACCTCTAGAAATAACGAGCACAAATAAAGCTATAAAGATAATTAATTGTTAAGCAGAAAGGATATTGATACTCTCCCTTGCTTTCACCTATAGCTTCAAAGAGGAATTCTAAGATAATTTTATTGAAATTTTCAGTCAACTCATTTTGCTATGACAGAATCCAGTTCTATTTATTATTTATTCATTTATTTACTTATTTTTATAAAATAAAGTATTTTTCTAATCCATGTTTCAACTCCCTTCCCCTTCCCAACCCCTACTGGTCAGCATTCAGCCTCCCTCCTTCCCATCCCCCCATCCTTTCCACAAAAAGGGCAAGAGACCCCAAGGTCAGCTCAGCATCCACTCCAAACAGGTCCGATTTCCTCATCTTAATATCAAGACTGGATTAGCTGTTCTTATGGAGGGAATAGGCTCCAAGGTGCCAGTCCATGCACAGAAACATAATCCGATATAATGTATTAAATTTGATTAGTTTTTTTCTCTTCATTTTGAATCAATCACTTTGAAAAACATTGGTAATTTAAGATTTATGCTTTGTTTTACATCTTACTCTGAACCTAAAGCCAAGAGTTTATTAATATATGAGATAGTGTCTTGACAAATACTTTCTAAACATAAGTGCTTTTAAATACTCAGGATATATTACAGAGGATTTCAATTTTGTGGGTCAGGTTAGACATTAGGACCCTACTTTTCACAGAAGCTAAGATGCCAGTGTATTGTTTATGAAAACATGATATTCTGATGTGAAGAATTACTCATAGAATAGAAGTAGGCTATAGTTTAAAAGTTACATATGGAACATTATATGGCCACTTTTAGCCTAGGCCCCCATCTGCTACAGAATCATTTCACTATCATTTTATGACTGCTGTAGAAAAAAAAATGCTTATCTCAGTGCATTTCTTTTTTCTTATGGTAGTTTAAATGTCAATTAATCTGCATAGATTTCCTCTCAGGTTTCCATGTTAAGATTGTAATACATGAGGATTGTATTGTTGCTATAGGCCATAAAATGTCTTAAAACTAAACCATGACTTGAATTAGTAAGTGCCTATCAGAGCTACTTGACAACCATTCTAACTAGCCCTAAATCCTGATTTTCTTTATAATTTATGTTTTTAATATTGAATATTATCTATTCTGTCACTTAAAATATAAGAATGGTAAGATAGCACAAATTTTGAAAAAAATTACTATTTCTATGAAAACTTAGAAAATTTTTTGACTCAAAATATTTTTATTTTATTTTTTATTATATCATTATTAAATTTTGTTGCTTAGCAATTGCTAATACATTTTGAATATCAGCATCTCTTAGAATTCAGAGTTTAAAAATATTTTCTATAAACAGAAACCAAGCATGGTAAATGTCAAATATCTTTGTCATGTTTTTTCTTTTTTTTAATTAACTTATTTATTATTAAGTATACAGTACAGAAGAGGCCACCAGATGTCTTCATAGATGGCCATGAGCCACCATGTGTTCAGGACCTCTGGACAAACAGTGCTTTAAACCTCTGAGACATCTTTCCAGCCCCCCATCATGTTTTTTCTTTTTCTTTAATTCTTAGAATAATTCAGATATACCAGAAATCAGCTTTGATAGACTCTGATAGAATAGTCCCATATCAGTCATAAACAATGAACAGTGATGTTTGATTCCAGTGTTTCTTTAGGAAACTTCAGTGCTTTTCCAAAGTCCTTTGAAGATCAACTAATCATTATGTGCAGATTTATTTCTTAGATGCACATTTCTTTCTGATGTACCAATTTATTTACAAGGCAGTAATTTTTTGTTTAATTTAGTCTGGACATATATTTTGAATGAGAGAAAGAATATTGTCTGGAGTTTATATTTTCATATTCAATATATTTATATATATATCTTTGAAGTGATGTTATTTATTTTTTTCTGTTTTAAAAGAGTCATCACTAGGATTTTGGTAAGAATTATACTGAATAACTAGGGCACTATTATCACGGTAAAAACCCGCTGCCAAGAGGTATGTTTTAAATGAGGTTTATTTTGTTAGAAGCACTTACAAAATAGAGATTTTAGCAACGCGCCAAGCCGCCATGCCGACTCACAGCCTTGCCTCCAGGGAGCGCTCTGCTTTTGTCTCTCCAGGTGCCTTCTCAGCGACCATGCCCTTCCCAGCCCTGCACTCCGCTGCAACCCCCACACCTGTACAATAAATGATTTCCCACTACATCTCCCCATTTTGTCTAAATAGGAAGGTTTTAAACTAGGTATAAAATTACATACTATAGGGATCATCATAAGACAGTGTCTGGGAAAGAAGAAGGTACTAACATAAGTGAGGTCAAACTACCGCTAACAAACAACAACTACAAAGTGCAAGTTAATATCTAAAATGTTGATACGAGAAAATGTATAGGGATTGCTTTAAGACTGTTTATCTTAAATAATAGAGTTTTAAGACTTGAGTGTCTTTGTTGGAATGTGAAGTAATAACAACTTTAACTATCTAATCTTTAACACCTTCAAGACCTGAGAAGGAAAATATATATCTAAAGTTGGAAGCATGAAGTAACTTTTAGAATCTAGGAGAAGACAATGACAGTTAACTACCTGGACAGTCATCCACCACTTCTCTGTCTTTGTGATGTCTTTGAAGTGGTTGAAGGCGCCTATCTATTTGGTATATTTTGACATGTTTTTGAAAAGCCTGAGTATCTTGACTGTTAGGTGATAAATCTGAGTAACTATAATTTGCAATCTCAATCAACTAAGAAAGTGAGGCTAACATTGTAAAAATAGGCATTTTAAAATGAGTGTACTGCTCCTCCAAATAATTTTAAGTATAGCAATCTTAGGAATATAGCATCTATCTTTGTGGCTACTGGCCTATGATATCTGACAAGTCTCTATAGAAGCAGGGTATTTTTGGTAGGACTGTCTTATCTTGGCTAGGCAGGCTTTGGCAGTATTTATCTCTCATCTTGTTCGTCTATTTTGGACAGTGTGTGCTGACAGCAGTCGGGCCAAGTGTAGTCCTTTGCCCTTTAGGCCATTATTTGCCAAACTAGACAATCTCTTTGTAAGATGTCTGTGATGTTCAACACCACCTTGAGAAAGGAATGTGATGCCAGGAGTTGTCATGTCTCTCAAGGCAAAATTTGAGATAACAAAATCTTGAATGTCATATTTTTTTGGTCTATGAAGTGGTTGAAGGCACCTATCTATTTGGTATATTTTGACATGTTTTTGAAAAGTCTGAGTATCTTGACTGTTAGGTGATAAATCTGAGTAACTATAATTTGCAATCTCAATCAATTAAGAAAGTGAGGGTAACATTGTAAAAATAGGCATTTTAAAATGAGTGTACAGCTCCTCCAAATAATTTTAAGTATAGCAATCTTAGGAAAATTGACCAAAATACACATTTTGTATCAAATGACAACAATATCTTAACTATATATCATTATATATAAAAATATATCTAAACAGATTTATATAAAACAACTCGTGTGTATAGTACAACAAATGTCATGACTATCATAAATAATTAGAGGTAGAAATTGCATTATGGAAATGACAATGCACTTAATACACATCAATGTGCAAAATATTTTAGACAGAAGTAGACACGTGCAAAATAGGGCAATTATACATTCAACTTTGCATCAATATATTATCCCAATCAGATATATAGATGAATTTCCCATTTGTGTCAATATACAAACATTCGTACCATGTTCAACTTTGTATCAATATACATATTATCTAAATCAAACATATAGATTGATTTCCCATTTTTATCAATATACAAACATTTGTACCATGTTAATTCATTTTCCATTTATCCTTTGGTTAATAAAAATTTTTATCTAATTTTTAAAAATTTTTATTTAATTTTTTAAAATTTTTATCAATATGAGTTTTATTTTTTTTTTGTGAAATCTCTTCCATGGACACAATGAGTTTTTGGAATGTTTTAATATGTTTATCTATGCCAAACATCTTAGCCTTATACTCTCTATGTTGAGATTTCTTAAAATAAGTAGGAATGAAATATATTATCACATAAAATAGCAAAAGGACTCTTGGGTGGAGATAACCTCTAAATGTGTAATCTTGGAAATAATCTTCTATCACCATTGTGAAAAAGTGAGTAAAATTGTGAACATTTATCTGATCGGAAATTTTAGAAGAAAAGAAAAAAATTGCCTTATTCAGATGTAATGAGGACTTATGGTCAGCAGGTGTCGTAGTGCAGCAGCAATGGTGCTTGAAACGAGGTGGCGGTTCAGCTGAGAGGGTCTCTGTTAAATGTTTCAACAAATCTTATTAGGCGTGTACCATCAGAACTGGGTCTCAGGAATTTTGCAGCACGCAGATTTTTTTTTTGGCTGCATATCAAATATTTGTGCACGCAGATGGGGGCCAAAGCTCTGTCCGCGAGCGCGGAACCCAGCGGGCACGAACCCGGCAGGTTTGTGGAATTAGCCCCACGTTGGGCGCCAATTATCATGGTAAAAACCCTCCGCCAAGAGGTATGTTTTAAATGAGGTTTATTTTGTTAGAAGCACTTACAAAATAGAGGTTTTAGCAACGCGCCAAGCCGCCGTGCCGACCCGCAGCCTTGCCGCCAGAGACCAGAAGCCCCACCTCTGTGAGCACTCTGCTTTTGTCTCTCCAGGTGCCTTCTCAGCGACCATGCCCTTCCCAGCCCTGTACTCCGCTGCAACCCCCACACCTGTACAATCCATGATTTCCTGCTACACACTATAGATAATGTTAACATGTTAATTTTTTATTAACTGCTTCCCTTAGGCTACATTTCTATTTTTTCATTATCTATTTAGTATAATTCCTTAAGTACTATATATAATTTATAAACTGCAGTGTGTTGTTCATTTTATTTGATTTGATACTATAATTTTAAAATTGTAATATAGTGAGATTATGTGTTACATCTGAAATAATTGTTTCTCCTATGGGTTTAATAAAAGCTGATTGGCCAAAAGGCAGACAGGAAGTGTGGGTGGAGTTACCAGGCTATGAAAACTCAGGAACATCTCAGAGCAGAGACAGACACTACACACAGATGCCACAGGGATGCAGCAGAGACATGACAAGGAGATGGCCACAGATGCAAAGGAAAGAAGGTAAACTGCTGCTCTCTGAGAAAAGGTATCAAGCTACATGGCTGAACAAGATGGGTCAGATTCAGATGGAGTTAGCAAGTTATATGACTGGGCTCTAGGTCAATCAGCATAAAAATAATAAATGCATCTGTGTGTTTCTGTGGATCTGTTGTACTGCCAGACTGCTGATCAAACCTCTATTCCAGGCTCAGAAAGTCTGAGCCAGAAACTACATACAACATTATAATATTTTTCTTTTTGAATAGAGCCCTTTGGAAACAGATAGACAATTTTTAAGGTTTTTCTATGTCCCCCTCCTTTACTGGATTATTTATAAGTATCATTATTTGTATTGGTATTAAGTATTTGGAGCTATTTCATGAATGTGTCATCCTTGAGCAGAGATTATCCTTCTTCCTCAAGGACCTGAATATCTTTTCATCTTTACTATATATTTTGGCAAAATATTATTGTTTACTATACTGCCTTTGAGTCTTGAGATTTCTGAATTGCTCTTTTACTTTTAATTTAGTTGCTTGAATCTTATCACTTTTATTCCTATACTTTGTTTTGTTTTTAATTTTCTGTGTACCTCTTTGGTTGTTTGACTTACTATTTCATCCATATCTACAACAGTTTTTGACACTTTCATGCTTTTGGGCCTCATCAATCCTGATTTTCCTTTTTCTTTTTTAATTTCCTCAGATGTAGAGTTACTTAATGTATTTTAATATATTTCTTTTTTTATAGCTGTTAGCCCATTAATCTTTTCCTTTTTCATCTTTGTGTTCCAAATTTTTTCAGTTCTGTTTTCATTTTTATGCTTTTGCACATATTTTCAGAATTGCATAAGACTAGATTTTGTGAATATTTCATAACTCACTATTGGTTAAAGTCATAAAATTATACATGTATTTATTATACAAATAATTTATGTTGACCCTCAGTCAGGTATTAAAATATTATTAAAATGAAATGATAAAATATAAAACATATATGTTTAATGTGCAGAATAGTTGAAATGTAGATTTTATATATTCCAGTGAAATAAAAACATTCAAATTGAAGAGAAAAATAGAACACATAAGTAGATAACCATAAATAAGCTTCTGTTTTTTAAATTTTCAATTTTAAACCTCAAATACAGAAAACAGGGCTTGTATATTTGAAAACATTGAAATTGATGTTCACAATGTGCATCATGAGAAAGGGTACCTTCTAGAAATACATTGTACTGAAGGGGACTGAAAATTCAGAAAACACACTACTGTATAATCTAATTTTTACACTGTAGGTACTGAAAGAATTACCATACTGCAACTGTTAATGGGGAAACTGTCAGAAATGAAGTTTGAGTGGTAGGTCACTAGATCATTTAGGATATCTTGTAGCTTTAGATTACCTAGCCAAGATTTTATTTTACTGAAAATATAGTCAAAGTCTTATTATAAATCTGTAAAAAGTAACAAGCACTATATTATTGACATTTATAAATATATAAGAAAATAAAAAATATAAAAATGCAAGGCAAAAACATGTTGCACTACAACAAAGAATACATTATGAATGTCAGGAGAAGGCAGTCTATAGGGACGTTCTAAGTGTTGGTTGGGGATTGAAGAGGAGTAACATCAGGAGAGGTAAAAAGAATTTGAAAGTTTCAGAGAGTAGGTCAAAGTGAAAGAAGATAAAATGTTCTGGTATGTGGTAATGCGTGCCAGGGAGCATAGTGAAGCATGAATGCATTTCCTGATTCTTATATTTCCACAGATATTATCACTTTTCTCTCTGAAAAACAGGACATAAAAGAGTTTGAAGTAAAATAATTTTGAATATTATCTTAGTCCTGTCAAACAGCTAAACAAGAAAAAAAACAAAATAAAGATAACAAAAATCATTATAAAATATGTTGAAGAATAAATAGAATTTATTTCTCAAAATTCTGTAAGCTCAAAGTCCAGTTTTAAGGTGATATCCATTTGGGATTTATTGTGAGCCTCTCACCTGATTTGTTAAGAGACTATTCAAACATAGGCCAACCCAGCTATTCCTCATTTTCCACTTGCAGCTGAGAAGACTGACTATAGGTACAGTATACAGTAATACATAAGGGATGTACTCAGTACAAATCCTGAAATGAAGGGTTGGTGGATACAGCCAGAGCTCTGTTCCAGTAACTTTGTAAATTTGTATCAGTGAACACTTTAGCAGCATTTCCTATGTCATACATAACTCAGGTGAGGCAGGTATGATATGTAGACATGACCCTACCACAGGCAGGTTGTCTAAGCATTAGAGTTTACAAACAGAATCTTATGATACCTAAGATTCTGATTTTCCTTAGTATCCCTTTGTAAATACCAAATCAAAGATATTCAAACTTGTCTCATGCATAGTCTTTCCACTGAGTTTTATCATGTTAGTCTTTAATTTACAGCACACTTGACTGAGTGCTTATACATACATACAATTTTCCTGTGTCCTTAGAACTTCTTTTTTTCTGTATATGATAAAACAGAGTATAAAAACAAAAGAAAAAAGACAACATGGGAGAATGAGAGTAACATATAAAGAAGGAAATAGAAGTGTAGAAGGGGAAAGAGAAATGGAAATGAGAGAGACTAAGTAGTTTTATAAAATATGCAATGTCAGTTATATAATTATTCCATATCAAAAATTTCAAAGATGCTAACAAATTAAATATTCTGAAAACTTGTACTTGTCATAATAATTTTCCCTTTCAATTAATGAGACATACACATGATATAAAGATTAAGTTGAGGCTTAGATCATTTGCTACTTTGAAGATTATACTTCAAAGCATTCTCACACTTGTCATTGATGATGTTAAAGTCATTTATTCCAATCTAAACTTAATTGTTTTGTTGGTAGAACTATTATTATTTCTTTACATATATTCCATATTGTCTTCCCCCCTTTTGTAGGGAACCTAGTACTTTTTAACACATATACTTCAAAAAATTTTACTCCATTTTTAGTAGTTTAATTATTTTTTATTTAAATAGGTCTAAACATATAAACATTTACCATTTAAACTATTTGCATACTACCTAACTTTTCTATTTAAGGTTAATTTTTTTTCTCTTTAACTAAAATATTTTCCATATTTGTCCAAGTATTTCCCTTTGATTGTTTCTCTTTATGAATATTAATATTTAAGGAAAACAGCTCTTATTATTTCTTTCAAAGTTTCACTATCAACACAAATTTCTACATTTTCCTAATTTTAGCTTTATTAATCTCTTCATTCACTTTTTACTTTTATCTTTTTCAAATTAGCATTTTAACTATTTCTTCTGTTATATTTTTATTAATATATTTTCCTATCAATTCAGTACTTCCGATCAATATTTATACAATATTGGTCTTGGCAGTGTTTTAGACTTCTATATCACCAACTTAGGTACATACTTCTAAGACATTTTTTTTAGTAATACTAAGCACTTTGGTTCATACTATCTTTTTAGGATAATAATATTTTTAATTTTATTTAGTTAAATTATGTATTTACGCTCCAACCAAAGGTTCCTCTCTCTATTTTTGTCCCATTTTCTCCACACCTCCCTTTCATTCCTCCATAATCCACTCCTAATTTTTTTTCTGTTCAGCAAGTTAGTAAAAGGGATTTTATGAAATTGAAAATCTTCTGTAAGGCAAATGACACTGCCAAAGAATGAAGTGGCCACATGCACAATGGAAAAATAATCTCACCAGCTCCACATCTGACAGGAGGCTAATCTGCAAGTATATAAAGAATTAAAAAACTTGACATAAAAACCCAAAAACAAACAAATAATCCAACTAAAATGAAGAACAGACCTAAACAAAATTGTCATAAACAATAACAACAACAACAACAAATCTCAAATGGCAGAAGACAATGTGTTGTTTAACATCCCTAGCCATCAGGAAAATGCAAATCAGTAACTTTGAGATTTAATTTTATATCCAGAGATCAGATCAGAATGCCAGAGATCAAAGCCACAAATTAAAATTTATGCTAGAGAAGATGCAGAGTAAGGAAGCACTCCTCTATTGCCAGTGGAAATAAAACACTTTGTGCAGCCACTTTGGAAACTGATACGGATGATTTTTAAAAATTAAGAGTCAACATCCTTCAAGACCCAGTTATACAATTTTGAGAATATACCCAAAGGACAGTCACTTATACCAGAAGGACACTTGCTCAACTATGTTCATAGCATCACTATGTGTAATGACCAGAACTTGAAAACAACCTACATGGCTCTCACCTGAGAAATTTAAATCTTAAGCATTGCTGTTTTGAAAGTATTGTATTGAAGGGTATTGTAAAATTCAGGCTTATTGAAAACTGATTTGCCTCAACCAAAAGTACTGATCATCTAAGGAGATTTTAGGCAAATATAAATCCTTATACATAAGGAAAGCTGGAATAAATAGACAAGAATTTACAGTTTATTCTCTTGGAAATTATCTATCTTACATTGTGAAAAAAATAGTTGTCCAAGTTACTCTTTACAAGCAATGTGCATTAGCCTGCATACATTTGTCTTTGCTCCTTAGCTTCTACTTCTATCTGTGGTAATTCTGTTCTTTCCCTCAGAGTCAAAATATAATGCCTTTATTTTCCTTTAAGTCATATAGTCCATTTTATTGAAATGAAACATTTAGTTGCAGAAATTGGAGGTACTTAATACTGTTCAACAACCTGAAGAAACCATAAGTAAATTTTTGTCTTTGTGTGCCATAAATAAGAACACATGAGCAGATGCCATACACTTTACTTTTCCCCTTTGTTACTGCTATTTTTCAAGCTCTACATTATACAATAATATAATTGAATTTTATGTATTTATATTATTCTAATTGTGATGTTAATTACCAAAAGGATTCCTTTAGCGATTAACCATAAAATGCAATATTTAGTTTGCAATTTCTAAAGAATAAAAGTCCTTTGTAAAATTCTGCAGATTGGTTATGACAATAAATAATTTTTTTGTGTGAAGTAAAACCATGACAATAACTAAGTATATTATCAAACATAACTCTTTCAGATTTCCTTTTTTCTTACTGAGAGTTAGGCTATCAAATATACCAAGTTGGTCTTAAACCATCTATATAGGGAATTATGAACTTAGTTTTATATTTCTTCTGCCACAGCTAAAGCTCTGAAATCATAGATATATTACAATATGATCATGTTTACAGTACTGGGAAAGAACCAAGAACATTCTTTTTTGGAGTAAACCACACTACCTGGTAAGTGGTATGTGATTGGGAAAATATCAAGACTAAGAGTGTTACTTACCTTTATTATGTTTCATGGTCATGCTGTCAAACTGTATTATGAATATTAAGCTCCCAACTTTGATTAGAAAAGTTTATGGGAGAGGGAGAAGAAATATAAAAGCCAGCAGATAAGGAAATGAGATGTGAAATGCAGACTTATGATTATGACATGGATATGGCACACAAAAACTCAAGCAGCTATGATTATCTCCACAAAAGAGCCATGAGATTAATCCAATCAAACTTCCAGTCTGTTCAGGGAGAGGATCCTGATTTTGTTTCTATCAGACTAGATGGTGAAACTTGAGGACTAATGAAGGAGGGTCACTTTCCTTTGGGTATGTCTATATATGAACACCTAGAGTCAGAAAAAGTTGACTCAAAAGATATTAATAACAATAAAAATAAGACAATATAAATTTAGAAAGGTGATGGGGCAAACTCCACAATGGATGTTGGATAGATATAATCAACATACATACATTTTTATATATGTATGTATGTATGAAATTTTCAAAGAAAAATATTAAAGACAAAAAATCTTCCAAATTAAAAGTAAACACATATACCATAGAAATTCAATAATGAATAGAGGTGAATGCAGAGATCCATGGTAAGCACTGGACCCAGCTCTCTTTTAGCTGGAGAGCAGAGGAGAAGAGTCTTTATGAGCAAAGGGATAGGGATTACAGAGAGAACTCATTGAATCAAGAACAACCACTGAAAAACCATTGAGAAAAAGAGCCAGGCCCTCCAAGGGTAGGCAACTGTTCACTGGCATGGATAGTATGTGGAAGCTCGAGGGGTAGGATCATAAATGGGCTGTGTTCCTGTTACTGAGCTGGTATGTTGGAGTCCATTCCCTGTAGAGGGGCACCTAACCCAGTCTTGGTGATACTGAGATGAGAAAATAGGACCTGCCTGGAATGGATGTGCCACACTAAGCTGACCCACCTTGGGACTTCCTAACCTTTTAGGGGAGGATATTGAGGTATGGGGAGGAGGCTGAAGGCAGACTGGGAGGATTGGGAGGAGGGAAGGATGGGTGACTAGGGGGATACATGGCACAAAAAAGACCTTTTTAAAAAATAAATGAAAAGAAATAGTTGTTGATATGTAAGATTTTAATTGAACATGTTTAATTGGTGTTATCTCATTGATCAAATAAATTAATTCAAGCTAATGTTTTGAAATTCCATTTCTCATGGCAGACTTATTTGGACAACTTGTTTGAAAATGATATAATATATTATATTATATCATTATATATTATACATATTCTTTTTCACAGACATCCCTTGCCTCTGGCTCTTAAAATCTTCTGCGTCTCCCTCTATAATGAATACTGAGCTCTTGGAGAAAAGGGAGGTTATATGTACGTCTCACTTAGAGCTGATGTGTCCACTGTCTTCATGTTCAGTAGTTGTTGGCCTTTCTATTAGTCTATTTGAAAATTTTTATAATGAGTGTTGACAGATGCAACATGTCGATGGGCTTAAAGGCAGACTTAAAAGACCTTTTAAACTATTCATGTTCTCTTTGCCATAACAATAGTATTAGCTTTACACAAGAACTTAATTACAAATTTTTCATGGGTTATCAGTCCAGTTAGCAGAGAGAGGGGAAGAGAGACAAGAGACAGAGAAGAGAAAAAATAAAAAGATCCACACATGAATTTTAGAAGAAATAGAAAATAGAGAATGAATTAGCATCAAAGGAATGAGACAGTTTTGTTCATAACACATTTCGTATATACATGAAACTGTCAGTAATTAAAAAAAAAGACTTTCGCTTTTCTAATTATATCATTTTGTCCTCTCTTGAAAAACTGTTCTTTTCTGAAAAGGAAACATAGGGATAATGGATATAATGGAGGGCAGAGTGGAGTGGGTAAGACATAGGGTAGAGAGAGGGAAAAGTGTAGCTAGAAATGTGTAGGAGAAAATCTAGAGAACCAACTAAGCAGGGCTCATAGGTGCTTGCAAAGACTGAAGCAGAAATCAAGGAGCATGCATGTGTTTGCACCATGACCTCTGTGTTTATGTTGTTGTTGCTTAACTTAGGCTTTTGTGGAAATTCAAACTGTGAAGTAGGGATGTCTCTGAATCTCTTGCCTGCTCTTTGGGCCCTTTTTCCCTAGGTTGCTTTGTCCATCATTAACTTTAGTGTTTGGGCCTAGTTTTATTACATTTTATTATGCCATGTATAATAATCAGTCTCATAGTGAATTCATAATATCTTCTACTTGTTTATTGATCTGATAAGAGTTCCTAAATCTTGCACATATCAGTTTTACCAGAGTTAGAAAGCTTATTTGAACCTTGAGTTTCAGGAGCCTCCCTAGACCTTCCGGCGGAATGTATTAGCAAAGATACCACAGCATGTCTATTGCAACAAATTTTGCTCTCCATTTGGTTATGAAGTTTTATATATTTATATATTTTGTTGCTTATATATTTTAGGAGTCATGCTAGACACTGTACAAGATGCTCTACTTTCAGATTTTCCTTGATCTCACTATTATCAAGAATTTTGTGATTTTTGTGCAGAGAATATTTTCCAATTCTTTACAATGGCATATTCATTCTGCAGTCCTTAAGAATTCTGAGCTTAAGCTTTATTTTCTTGATCTGGTATATTCTATGTTCTTTAATTTAAAGGAAATAATATTTTACCTTTTTCATACTTTATTCCATAAATAAATTTACAATTCATATTTAAAACTTAAGTAGGTCTCCAATTGTTTTTAATATTCCTGGATTTATTTATTTTCAGAATAGATTTAGCCTATTGAAACCAAATATTTATGTCACTACCAATGACACATTTCAGATTAGAAGTATTATATATTTTATATTTTAATTATATTACAACATGAGTTGATGCTGTCTACTGAAATGAAAGATTTTTAGTTGACCTATGTGATCTTTTGTTATCTCATTGTTTTGTATCTGTTGTTTTCAATTGAACACTAGCTTTTAGTGATATAAGATATGTAATGCTCATCTTGCTAATTCTTGTGTATACTCTGCATTCATCATCTTTTCATATATAATTAAAGAGTCAGAACCAAATATTCATGCACTTTTTGGATCATTATTACTGAATGTTCTTTTTTCTACATTATTACAGTTGTTTGAAACTAATAATTTTAATATATATACACATTATGTTTAATATGCATGATATCCATCACCTTTATATTTAATTTTGTGTATGTAATCTACATGTGCACCAATATAAACATGATAAAATGTGACCAATGGTACTATTGAGCTAGCCTTTCCCTTTGATGGCCTGTAATTTCCTACTCCATTAGTACCATAACCAGTTCCCATCATCCTTCCCTCATTCCTTGCAATGTTCAGTATCAGTGTACATGTACATTGTTATCAGAATTATTTTTACCTGAGTTCCATCCAGTATGACCCACATCATCAAGCAGACCATAATGTTTCAGAATTTGCTAATTCCAAAGGCTTTCATAAGTTTCCGTATGTCAATTTACCTTTTTCCTCTAGCTCCTTCAGTTAAGATGTTTCATATAATCCATGCCCAATTAATTTGTTATATTGTTGGGAGAATTAATGGCTCCACAAAACCATTTATATTAATGTACATGTATGGAGCTTGTAAGAGTTTCGTATAGTTCTGCTTCTTTTACAAATTAATAGTTTTAATCTATAATGACAGTACAGATTTACTTTTCCATTTTTTTCTTTGTATGTTATTGTGCAAGTGGCTTTTTGGTATAGTCACCATAAGGCAAATATCAGACATTATTTAGAACCCAAATTATATTATGAAAGAACTATATGTTCCAGAACGTAGCATATATATGTTCTCAAAGACAAGTATATAAACTGTGTTTAATAAATAATCAATAGGCTAGAATTTGTGAAGAAATTACACAAAATTACATCTAATTATTTAAAATAATACTCATAATTCTCATCACATAGGTTGAGAGTGATTTAAAAATACTCCATGACATTGGAAGCGATTAGGTTTATAGAGTAATGTTAGAATATAAAGCTTTTACCACATACTTAGCATGGACTCCCCAAATATAAAAAGTCACTGACTCATTCTTGTCATATAATTAAATACTGTCAGGAATCTAGAGTCATATTACTTTCTAAAAAGGATGACAATGAGTCATTCTCCAGTGAATTTTTAAAATACCTAATTCTGTATAGATAAATATCACCTTTTTGTGATGTTTTCATTTTAAAACCCGTCAATTAGCATTGCTCTAAAGTGTACTAAGTATTCTCCAAGAAGCTTCCAAGAGTTACTGTCTCCCAAATTGCCTAATTTGCTAGCAGGCTTGACAGGAACACAGAAACAAACACATACCGATAGCACTTAGTGGCACAGAAATAAAGTGAAACAGGATCTAAGCATTTCCCTCATCTCTTCGGGGCATTATTTCTGTCTACTGTTCACCTGCTCTAATTATCCTGGCAGCTCACTTAAATTACATTATTTCTGCTACTAACAAGATGAGCCAGATTTTCCCCAGTGCCAATGACACAGTATCATCAACAAAAAGTCTTTATGATACCCTAGTGGCTTTCAAAGTGTTAATCCATCTCACTGGATGTTTATCTGGTTCTAAGGAATGACATGCTTTAGGGAAAATTTGGCTCAATGTGAAATAGCTTTAGTACACAAGCAGCAGTACTGTTCAATTTGTTTTTCCTACATTTACATTAAGTAAGCTTTGGTAGCACAGCTTAGATTTCTGAAGAAAACATAGCACCATGCCTGCAGCTCAATTTGGGCTGGATTCAGGTCAATTAATGCATTCTATGTTCCTTAAGCAGGTGTTAATATGGTATTTAAAGTGCTGTAACATTGACATATTTTCCCCATAAAGTTGAAAATAGATTGTATGAATGTTTAGAGGGATAATAAAGATATTTCTTATATATTTACCTCAATTAATAAATTTAAGACTAACTGTTTAAGTTGGTCCAGATTAAGCAGACTTTTTTTTAAAGAAATGTTGTTAGATTGTTCTGATTTTCCATATTTGTTCTTGCTTTCTAATTTTAAATTATCAATAAATTAGTGAGCAAAATTAATACCTTAGATATGAATTAAATATTTTAGTGATAAGATTCCCTTTAAGAAGTGATAGAGGAAGTAGATAAAATAAATCCTTCAGAGAAAATTTGAAAAAAAATACTCTAGGAAAAATGTCAAACTCAGTTTTTAGGCAGCCATTCATTTTGTAGCTATGCAAATTCAACTCCAGTGCTGGATATGTTAGGAATTTTTGGTAAATACACAAATATAATATAAACACTGGACTAAGGCATATAAAATTTAGGAGGGGGATTAAAAATAAATTGCCAGATCTGTTAAAGTTCAAGCACTAGTCACAGATCATAACAGTGACCATTTCCATTAGGTACATAGTTCACTATCAGAGATTTCTGAAAGAAATAATACCTAATTTGAATTACAAAATGCAAAGTTTAAGTTTGTCAAGATAATTAGAGAGAAAAGGCAGCTTTAAAAATTGCTGAAAAATAAGCCCAGCTCAGCAGCACACATAAAAGGATGAATTGCTTATATGAAATAATAGCTTCAGAGCTCTATTGGTTTAAAATGAGTGAAACAGGTCAGCAATGTGGGAGTTGAGATTAGAAATTTAAGGACCAAACAATGGCATGACTCATATAGCATGTTCACCAGCTTAAAATGTGCCTGTGAGTCAGTGGTTCCCAGAATTCAGAATGTAAAGATAGCCTTGTTTTCTGCAGAATCCATTTAAGTGCAAACACTTGAGCTCTAATCTAAGATTCTGATTTAACAGTTGCAACCTAAGATTGAAGATTTCTATGAAATTCATATTCCTTATCTCCCACACCTGAAGAAAATTTAACAGGCACGAGGGAGTAACACATAATTAACAGTGTGAAGTCCAAAAGACAAATGATCAGATCAGGTACACTTTGCACAAAATTAAGAAGTCAGCAAACATCTAAATTGTTATATCTGTTAACTCTGAAGTTGGTAAGTGTCGAAAAAGCCAAGTTTATGCAAGACCTAGAGCAGGTAGAATTGTGAAGTTTTCATGGCTCAAAAGCTCTAAAATCTTTCACTGTGTTCTTTTGACTCTAAAAAAAAAAACTAATTGTAAGTCATTTTTATTAACAAAATTTTGCTTAATAAACAGAATAAAAATAGGTGAGCTCTTCTAAAATGAGCAAGGTAGGAAATTGTAGTTCATTACATCAAAATGGGAAAGTAGCATGTGTTTAGGAACTCTACAGATTCCTGCACAGCTGAGATTCTCGTGTCTAAGTAAATACATGAGAACAGAAGCAACTGGATTTTTTTGGTGGGAATAAACAAGCCATGTGTGCTTGTTTGGATGCCAAGATGTCACCATTTGATAGTTCTATATGAATGGGGAATCATTTCCTCACAAGTTACAGAAATATGCATTGCTAACATACAATTAAACATGCATTATTTAATAGCATCTATTTCTTCAAGTGAGGAAGGAATGTGTGTGTGTGTGTGTGTGTGTGTGTGTGTCTCAACATGTCAATCTATCATGCTTTCTACTTTGCTTTAACTGAGCTTATTTCCCTTTTGAATCTTTTACTATATCCTTCAAATTCTTACCAATGTAATGGAAATGTTTTATTATAATGTGTTGATAAAATATGTATTGGAACAAAGATTAACAGACAACTATGTCAACCAGATTTGTTGATGATGCTTTTTTTTTCACTGTATATTTTTGGCTTCTTTGTCAAAAATTAGATATTCATAGGTATGTAGATTAATGCCAGTGTCATCAATTTCATTGCATTGGTCCACAGGCCCCTCAAACAAGAATGGATTTTTAAAAAGTGGTATCTTTACACAATGAAGTACTACTCAGCAGAAAAAAAGTGTCATCCTAGACTTTTAAAACAAATGGGTCAAACAACAACAAAAAGCATTCAGCATAAGGTAACAAAGACCCAGAAAGACAACATGGTATGTATTCATTGAATATGGTATGTGGATTTTATACACAAAACAATGGATAAGAAAGCTATAAGCTACAACCCTATATAGCTAAGTAACAAGAAGCAATCAAAGAAAGACATCATGGATGCCCCTGAGGGGAAACAATTAAGATCTCCTGAGTAAATTGGGACCATAGCAGGGAGGAGAGAAGGGAGGATGAGAAGAGAACATGAAGGAATGGGATGGCTGAGTTGGAACAGGAGAAGACAAAGTATATATATATATATATATATATATATATATATATGTATATCTTGTAGATGGTGCCATTATAGGGTTAGAGAGTATCCTGGTGTTAGGGAAATACTCAAGAACCCACAAATATGACCCCATCTAAGACTCCAAGCAAGAGTGTAGAGGGTACCTAAACTGGCCATTCCATATAATAAAATTGATGATTACCTTAATTGTGTCATCATAAAATCTTCATCTCATAACTGATGGACCAGATGCACAGATCTATAGCTAGCCATTGGGTCAAACTTCTAGCCCAGCTGAAAAGAGAGAGGAGAGGTTATATGAGCAAAGGTGTCAAGATTCTGAGCTGACCTGAGCTATTTGGAGCTCTAGGACCCTAAATTGGCTCCTGGAGAACCTCCCTGGGACCAAACCAGGCCCTCTGAATGTGGATAACAGTTGAATGCTGTGGGCAATTTTGGGGTCTTCTGGCAGTGGAACCAGATTTTATTTGTAGTTGCATAAACTGGCTTTCTGCAGCCCATTCCCTGTAGTGGGACACCTTGCTAAGCCTGGATATTTCGGAGAGGGGCTTGATCCTGTCTCAACTGGATAGGTCAGATTCTGAGAAGTGTATGGGAATAAAGTGGGTGCAGAGGCTGGGGGATGACTGAGAAGAGGAAAGGAAGGAGAATATGGTTTGTTATGTAAATAAAACTTTTATATTAAAGAATTAAAGGAGAAATAAGCAAGCAAGCAAACAAACAAAAAACATTACCTTATACCATACATGAGATGTAGACCAGAGTGAATGTTGCTACAAAGTTGTCAAGTCCACTTTCACAACTACAAGTTAATTAATTGTCAATATCTTAATGGAATACATATCAATTTAAATACGAGCACATTGAACATACATATTAAAGAATGACAGTCATAAATTCCATGTCAATAGCAATATGTAAAATAGAAAACATTTTATTGTATTTTTGATTTTACAAATGCCTTATGAAAGACAGAGGCACTATTAACTGTTATAAAGAATTATTTGGCAGACGCTTAAAGTAGCCAATGTCACAAATTCCTGGCATCTAGCTGGTCTTTTTTAATGAACCAAATGAGTCTTCATTGAAGGAGGGCTTAATTAAAAGTAAAAATGAGCAAAACCTGATTTTCTGTATTTTATTGTACACAGAACTAGCTCTTATATAATAAAAACTTTAAACTCCAATCAATAAAAAAAAGATCTTAAATAGAATTAAAAGTAAAAAAGGTAAAATTAACATTACACAGACACTATATTTCTGCATATTAATAATGACATGTATCACTTATAATTTATTGTTTATTATTCTTTCTTTTTCCTATTTGCTTATGCTAGGTCTTCTGGTATTACACTGACTATGGGAAGTGAAGTAAGTATTCTTGTTTTATCTCAAATATAGGAAAAGTTGGACAATTATCCCAAGAATTTATATAGAAATTATGTAGTTACATAAAAGGTTACCAATTTTTATTATTCATCAACATCAATGTTTAAGGAAAAGCAAACAAATGTAGCTCTTACAGAACACAGCATGCAAGTACCTAATAAAAGTAGCCAATTGAAGTGGTTTTTTGTTTGTTTGTTTGTTTGTTTTTCATACTTTTTACTCTTTTATTCTTTAAGGACCTGATAAATAAATATATGAGGGCTCATTTTCTCTTATGATTGCCCTGCTTTAGTTTGCTTTGCTTATAGCCATCATTTTCTTGAATTTTGTCGTTGAGCTTTTTCCTGTGGTAGGACTGGTTCTTTTTGTATGTGATGCTGTAAATAAAGTAACTGTTTTGGCCTATGGCAAGCACCATAGCAATAGTCATGAAATCAGAGTAGAGACAGTTAGCAGGAGGGTAAGAATCAGTCAGTCTCCATCAAACAACCTTCCTCCTGAGGAAGAACCATGTAAGGAATCCAGGTGAGCCATGGGCCAGGCCATTCAACAGGTAGATTACTAGGAATGTGTTCAATTACGATGAAAGAGGTAGCTCTTCTACTTCTTTTTCTTCCTCCTCAATGCCTTTTCTCAAGGTTTTTTATTCTATTTATTCTTTCTGCGAGCTAGCCCTACCTGTACTGTCTCTTGCCCTACCTGTATTTACTCTTCAGCTTTTTATTAAACAGTCAAAATAACATAGCTTCACAGGATTAAACAACTGCAGCATAAAAGAAGGCGATATATTTTTGCATCATTAAAAACATATTCCACAGTATAAATCAAACAAATCTTCAACTAATGTTCTACAACATCTAATAATTGAAATGCAGTATTCCTTATGATGAGACATGGTATTTTTGAGATTATATATTTTTTATTGTTATGAATAAAGAAGTCACACTTTCTGTCCTTGTATATCCTTATTCAAGGTCCCTTCCCCCTCCCACCACATCAGGTCATTCTCTCTTCTCCACATCTCCCCCCCCCCCATGGGCAGGTGGCCCTTCCCCTCCTGCTCCTACTTTCCCAGTCTTTGCTTTCTTCTTAGCAGATCCCTTGAGTTCTGGCTCCTTGTGCTTAGCTGAGAGTGAGGTGGTCACCTTTAAGAAATCAACTAGGTGTCCCTGGGTGCTGCCCTCGTGGCTCGTACTCAGCCGCTTGACCCCACTGGGAATTCGCTCCTCAGAAAACTGCTTCTCACCACACATGAATTTGACCAACTCCTCTTCATTTGGTTCTGTCCACTTCAGCTCCAGACTCTGGGTCCAGCACCTCAGGCTCCAGAAAGAGCTGCTGAGCTTCCTTGTGTAGCTTGTTTTCTGGAACAAGGTACTTGTTGGGATCCAGCGGCCCCACAATCTCAATGCTCTTATGCTTCTGGATGAGGTCCACAGACTGTTTGGGCCCAATGCCCCGGATATTCTTACAGTAGTCACTTCCAAGCAAGATGCACAGATCTACAAACTGATCCTACTTCGGACCCAGCTCCTGTAGGACTCGGTTCAGGTGGAAGTCCTGGATGGGAAGCTTCTTGTCCTGGCTGGCAGTCAGGTGCCGCATTAGTATAGGACTGCCAAAAGTGAGGCAGTCCACGTCCTCAGCGGCTGCAGCATAGACTTTGCCAGCCTTCAACAGGACAAGCAGCTGGCTTCTGCCTCAGTGGGTGCATCAAGGTATGGGATGCCCATGAGACCCAGCAGGTGTTTACACTCATCATTGTGTTGCTTGGTGACCTTCACCAGCCGCTTTGTGAACTTCTCTACCTCTTCTTCTACCCCAGCCTCCTGAGCCTGCTGCAGCTGCTTCTCAGCCTCAGCTTGCCTCTCACTGCGTTTGGCCAGCTCACCCGACTTCAGCTGTGGTGGTTTGCCATCAAAGACATATACAAGCTTTATGCCATTCTCCATCATGCGGATGGTATGGTAGAACTTGTCCATCAGGTGGCTGGTGGTGTCCCCCTCCTCATTCTGCAGCACATCCCCTCCTTGACACACAGCAATCACGAACTGGTAAATTCTCACGTAGGCATCAATGGCCACCTTACGACCAAAGTAGCGCTTGATGTCATTCTCTCTGATGGCACTGGGAGCCAAATCGGCAATTAGTTTGGCAAGGCTTCGAATTCCCATGGTAATACAGAAGTGATGGCTTCTTCCTACTGTGTAGAGAGGGAGGCTCCTAGCAGCACGAATGGTCCCAGGCAGGGACTGCCTGGTCCGTGAGGCCTCAGCAGCTAAAGATGGGCCTGCATCCCTGGCGTCCTTAGGAGTGTTCTGAGTTCGTTTTGATGAATGGTTAGCTGTGTCTCGTAGGCAGAAACTTAAGCTTGGTGTCTGAGTAGTAGGGGGTGTGAAAAGGCAGTGTTTTAGCTTTTGTTTTGTAGTTCTGTTTTTCTCCTGTTTCCCTCCTCAGTGCTGGGAATTGAACACAAGGTAAGGCAAGCAAACACACTACTGACCTAAATTTAGCCCCAAGAGACGGTTCTGATGACCTTTCTGGAGCAATCGATTGGATTGAGGTTTTGCAAGAAGAATGATTGTTCATGTGCTATTTCCATTTTAAAAGATGTGAAGAAAATAAATCAATAAAATTATAAAAGTGAAAGAAAAAAATCACAAAGTTTTTGCTTCACTTTTAAAAGATTGTGATAGTAAAAAAAATGTATATTATTTTAATTAAGAAACCACTGGAACAATACTGAGGTATAAAACTATGCATGGTTGCCAAATTTAAATATTTTACCTAATTCTCATTGGAAATTGGTAAAATGAAATTTAGATAGCGTGTATTCATAGCATATTGATTCTACTTGTATCTCTGTTCTAAGCAAAACATACATTTTAGTTAATACATTATAATTTGAATCTATTACATTTTGTTTGATCTCCCTGTTTTGTACCTCATTTGAAACTAGTATGGATACAGCAAAATATATTTTCTGCAATGTTTTTCTACCTTCTTTTAATCTCTGGGTAAATTTTCAGTTAAAATTAGTGGGGATATTTCATCCAATGTATCATGGGCATCTATAATAATATCAACATATGATTCTTCTATGTAGAAAAAGTGTTAGGTATGAGTTAGTAAGTACACTCCTTGGGGTGTCTCCTATCTGTCAAGGCTTTCTGTTCTATGCCCCAACTGGGATGCTGCAAATTAACTAAAATGACACTTGGCAGCAATGCATGCTGAGGCTTGATTCTGAGAGAATATGGTTTAAATGATTCACTATGGCCTTTGTAGCCAGCAGGAAATATCTCTTCAAGTATAGCTTAAGTTTCAAACTGCAACTTTCTATGAGATAAGTATTAAAGTAACAAGACCTCCTCCCAACATTCAAAACATTACATCAGTTGTCTCTACAATAATAATCATCAGTAAAATTAGAAACAAGGTAAGTTTTTATTTAAAGCCATTTTTATGTTCATCCTGTGAAAAAGCAGTACCATTTATTTTTAAATGCATGTAGTAACTGTTTTATACTGAAAAAAGCAGTTTCTAGGTAATAAAACATATTCCAGTTTTTTATCAATTATTATTTATTTTATATTGGTCAATTAACATGGAGTATTTATTTGTAATATAAAGGTCAATAAAGTATGATTAGAGTCAGTTCGCACATTTCAAGTGGGGCTAAACTTAGAAGGTTGCTTATTCTTGAGCCGAAAGCACCTTTACTTCATGAGTCATTATCCTAACATTGCCCTCAGTTACAAAGATGTGCTCTATTACTGCACATGGGGCTCTTCTCAGCATTGCATCATCTGAAATAAACATGAGAGTAGCTCCAATAAAAATGGTTTGTTTTCTTTTCAAAAGAACACACATATCATAAAATGGCATACTATAGCATGGTGAAGAGAAACCATGGCTTTTTTTCCCCATTAAGAATGAAATAATGTAATCTTTTTCTAATATTTATATTAATCAATATAGAATATATAGGAGGTACTTTTATGTTCCTATCAAGATCAGGAGATGAAAAAGCAAAAGAAATTATCTATGTGTCTGGGAATTGATATGGTGGGAATATATTGTTTCTTGGGATTTGAGATTCCTAGAGTCTAGTTAGGGCTATACTCATCCTATAAGAAATGAATATCTTGTAGAATATGGATTTTATTGTTTGGTGTTCTGATACCCCATGTTTGTGCTTTTCTTCTAAAATTTGATGTTTATGAGTTCTGATGTTTTCAACAAAGCTATAGCATAAATTATAAAACCAGGGGAAAATAGGTATTTCTGTAATTTGTTCAGGATTAGAAATCTTTAATCACAACATTGGGTGTCCACTGAGAAAATACTTCTGTCTGATGATTAAATCATCATATATAAATTTAGGTGTCTTGCTCTAGGACTGTAAGCTGAAGATAGATGCCACAACATTACAAAGAAACTTTGGGTGATTGTTCAGGTAGGCAGATGTCTCTCTCATTTCCAGAATTTGGAGGCTGATTGCAAAGCACTTTCTATTTACTCAGGCAATATATCCTTCTATGGTCTTTGATGGAGTGGAAGATTAGATAGTTATAATTATAGTTTTCCTTACAATAAAAAGGAAATTAGATATGAAACTTTGGATTCACAAGGATAAGGTAGATAGGCTATTCATTTTGCAAAATACAAATAGACTAGATATAACTGTAATTCTTGATTGATAGCTGTTTTCTTATATGTAATTTTGCTATGAAGAAATTAGAACCTTCCTTTTTATTAGAAAAAAATAAATAAATTTAGGTGTCTTGGAAAAAACTCAACTATTGACCTTTTACTTTCAAACAGAATCTTTTTATGTGAAAGAAAAAGTCATACATACAGCTTTAGAATTTCTACAATTCCACAAGTATAGCATTTACATATTGAATATATAAAATATTAGGGAAATGCTGCATTTAGCATCACCAAGTATATATTGACATACCATGTACATAATTTTCTAATATACAGAAGTTTCAGTCTCTGTAGCTTCTTACAGACTCTGTCAGCTCATCAATATTGAAGATGTTCTTAAAACTTTTATGTTGTTTTTCTTGAAAATTATACCTAGTGTAATTAATTCTATTAAGATGAGGAATGCAAATACTTGATTCATCTGGATTATTTCTCTGGATGAAGGGATTTTCATTTTTTGTGCAGATTCCTATAGAAACATATAAAATGAATGCCATCATACCAAGTTAAAGAAATAAGGACATTATACACCAAATTTCCCTTTGGTATTATAGGTAAGAAGGAATATGTAAAATGAAATTATCTAGTTTATTTCTAGTAATACCAGTTCCTCCAAAATTATCAAAGATTATTTCATATTCATTATTTCATTTCACTAAACTTCATTTGCATATTTATTTAGGAATTATTCAAGAACTGCAGTTACTGAGGAAGCAGTCAGGTGTTTAGCAATCATCAGGAAGCTATGCTGATTCATCTCCATATTGTAACACTATGGGACTTTCAGATGCAACTAATTGCACTGCATGTTTGAAGATTCAACCCTCAATTGCACTGATACAGCTGGGCTCTTTGATGTGACAACTGCTGCATTTAAATGCTGCCACAGGTTGTATTGCTTAGTTTTCTGATCTGGTGGACTGATTTAAAAACTGGATATTAATTGTAGTAAAACTTATTAAACTTGCCTTTGCCATTATTGAAATGATACAATGTTAGCAATTTACTCATTTATTGAGGTCATTGTTTCATAATTTAAGTCCTCATAATCTATATTTTAGTTAAGTTCATGATTAGCCTTATATACATTGTATTAGGATAGCCATTTATCTCAGTATACCAAATGTTATAAAATTGCTTATTTTGAAGTTTTATAAATATATTTTATTTTTACTCTGAGAATTCTTTTTTTTCAAGTTTTTTTATTTTTTATTATGGATAAAATCATATTTTTTATTTGTGTATATTCTTGTTCAAGCTCCCTTCCCCATCCCACCCATTCTAGTCACTCTGTCTTCTCCACATCTCTTTATCTCCTCCCCAGCAAGAAAAGGAGGTCCTAAGGTCCCAATATGGCTTAGTTAAGTATCCACTCCTGGCAGATCCACTTTCCTCATTCCATCATCAAGACTGGGTCAGGTGTTCCTCTAGAAGAAGTGGGATCCAAGGTGTCAGTCCAAGGTGATTCAGATCCCAAGCTGTTCAGTGGTTGTGGATTGCAGCTTGGACATGCTTTGCTTTTTGCTTTTCTTGTTTAGAGTCCACTAATGAGTAAGTACATACCCTGCTTATCTTTCTGAGTTTGTGATACCTTGCTCAGGAGGATATTTTCAAAATCCATCCATTTGCCTGCAAATTTTAGGATATCATTTTTTCTTACTGCTGAGTAGTACTCCATTGTGTAGATGTACCACAGTTTGTTAATCTATTCTTCAGTTGAGGGGCATCTAGGTTGTTTCCAGGTTCTTGCTATTACAAATAATGCTGCTATGAACATAGGTGAGCTAATGCCTGTTGTAAAATGTTTTTCTCGGCCCGTTTTGGGACCAGAAGGTTTGTGCCCAGAATTTGTAACCTGGTTCGCGCGGCAGTGGGGGCAGCGGTGGCAGTGGTTTGGAACCTGGTCTGCGTGCCCGCGGCTTTTGTCCCCCAAAGAAAATGAATCACACACAAATATTAACTTTATATTGTTGGCTGATGTCTTAAGTTTATTATTAGCTAGCTCTTTCATTTTAATTTAACTTATTTTTATTAATCTTGCCACCACGTGGCCACAGCCCATGGCTCACCTGTTTCTCCTGCATGCTGCTTCTTTGGGGGACTGATGGAGATTGACTTAACTCCACCCTCCTTCTACCTGGCTGCCTTTGATTCTCTACCCACTTCTACTATGCTGTGCATGGGCCAAACAGTTCTTTAATTACATCATACAGAAAACATTCTACCACAAATGCCTTTGGAGTGTGAGTGTGCATCTCTAGGGTATACACCCAGAAGTGGTATTGCTGGGTCCTTGGGGAGATTGATTCCCAGTTTTCAGAGAAACTGGCATACTGCATTCCAGAGTGGCTGAACATGCTTACACCCCCACCAACAATGGAGGGGTGTTCCTCTTGCTCAGCAACCTCTCCAGTTTAGGCTGTCATCTGAGTCTTTTATCCTAACCAATCTGACCGCTGTCAGGTGGTATCGTAACTCTTTTGCTGAGAATTTAATTTTTAATTCTGAACCCCATTTTTGCTTGGGTTATTCAAGGTTTTGGGCTCTAGTTTCTTGTATTCTCTATATATTTTAGAGATCATTCATCTATCATTTGTAGAGTTGGTGAAAGTTTTTTCCCATTCTTTACTCTGTGTTTTTGTCCTATTGACTGTGTTCTTGGCTTTACAGAAGCTTCTCGGTTTCAGGAGGTCCCACTTATTGATTGTTGTTCTTAGTGTCTACATATTGTTGGTATATTTAGGAAGTGGTCACCTGTGCCAATTTGTTGAAGGGTATTTCCCACTTTCTTTTCTACCAAGTTCAGAGTGACTGGATTTATGTTGAGGTCTTTGATCCACTTGGATTTGAGTTTTGTGAAGGGTGACAGGTTTGGATCTATTTGCATTTTTCTACATACTACCATCCAGCTATGTCAACAACACTTGTTAAAGATGATATTATTTTTCCATTGGATATTTTGGGCGTCTTTGTCGACGATCAGGTGTTCATAGGTTTTTGAATTAATGCCTGGTTCCTCAATTCTCTTCCATTGATGCACAAGTCTGTTGTTATTCCAGTACATGGCTGTTTTTATTACTGTAGCTCTATAGGATAACTTGAAGTTGGGGATGGTCCTGAGCATGGTCCTGTTGAGCAAAATTGTTTTGGCAATCCTGGGTTTCCTATTATTCCAAATGAAGTTTAGTATTGTTCTTTCAAGGGCCATAAAATATGTGTTGGGATTTTGATGGGAGGTGCATCAAATCTGTAAATTGCTTTTGGCAGAATGACCATTTTTACTATGGGAGATCTTTCCATTTTCTGATAACTTCTTTAATTTCTTTCTTCAATGATTTAAAATTTTTGTCAAATAAGTCTGTTACTTCTTTGGTTACAGTTACTCCAAGGTGTTTAATGCCATTTGCAGTTCTTATTAAGTGTAATGTTTCTATAATTTCTTTATCAGTCCTTTTATCTTTAGTGTATAGGAGGGATACTCATTTCGTTGAGTTCCTTGGTAGAATTTTATGGTTCACTTATTTTACAATCATATCTTCTGCAGAGATAGTTTCACTTTTTCTTTTCCAATTTCTATCCCGTTAATCTCCTTTCATTCTCTTATTGCTTTAGGTAAGATTTCTAGAACTATACTGAATAGATAAGGGGAGAGAGGACTTCCTTGTCTAGTTCCTGATATTAGTGGGATTGCTTTGAGTTTTTTTTCCATTAAAGTTGATGCTGGCTGTCGGCTTCTTGTAAATCGCCTTTATCATATTGAGATAATTTTCCTATATTCCTGAGCTCCCCAGGGCTTTTATCTTAATGGAGTGTTGGAGTAGTAGGAGTAGTAAAAAAAAGTTTAATAATTTAACATTCAATGTAAGTTAGTTATGTCCTCTGAGCCTCCAAAATTAATTAACAATAAAGGATGTTTTCATATTTTCAAAAATGGACAAGGTAATAAATAACTTGACCAATTATACCAATTTCATAAGTTACTGGGATTTGAGCAGTAGAAGTCTCACAACTTTGGAAAAACATGATAAATTTCATACAAAGTTTGGATTGAATTTTCTGCTCTTTCAGTAATTGATTATTTTAAATACTATAATATGTTAAAAAACCAAATGTATCTGAACTTTTATTTTATATGTTCAAATATCTTTATCTCTGATAGGACTAAAGAAAAAACATTTTTAGCTATTGTAGCACTTTGGTGACATAATGTTAAATCTCTTCAAGCCATATGTTTACAAAAACAAATTAATATAAATACTAATTGACTCTTACCATATAAAATCTATAAATGTTAATAATAAAGATTTTTATAACATCAATAACTAAATGTGTTTCCTCCTGGTGTGTGTGTGATATTTGAGTATGTGTGTTTGTTTTGTCTTATTTGTTTGTATGAATGAGAAAACAACCTTCAAGTGTTGAGAGAGACAGGGTCTGTACAGTGCTGAATTACCCAGCTAATTGTCCCCAGAGCTGTAGGAGATCGAACCATCTTCACCTCTCATCTCTCGTTGTGTTGTCCTGAGATCATAAGTACTTGTTAATCAACCTCTGGGAATTGTAAATAAGGACATCAGGCTTTCAAGCCAAATGATTCTTATTAAATAAACTTCTGGGACAGGGATATTTTCTTTGTGCAGTTCTTTTTATCTTTAAGTAATCATCACTCCTTTAAGAAAAAAAAATACCAGATTAGCAAAGCAGCAGCTTTCTTTTAGGAGTGGATTATAATATCACTAAAAAGTATAACTTAGTATTAATTCTTATTGATAGTATAACAGGAAAAAGCAATAAAAAATACAAACAAATGTTAACAAAAGGTACGTATCTGTCATTAGCTTCAAATCTTCTTACTGGAAACAGGTACTTAAAGAAAATTTTGTTATTAACAAAGTACACAGGATCACAGTATTCAGGGCAATCAGAATAAATGCAAATTAGCTGTTAATATATTCACTTCAATCAGTAAAGTATGCAGAAACTTAACCATTGGAATTTAGAGATTATATAGTAAACAGAAGGCAGCTGAATTGTAAAAATAAAACATACCTGTAATACAAGTAAATGTTCTTATATGCCAATCTTACTGTCCATTTATTTAATTATACTGCAATATTTGATAAGTATTTTAGCCAGTAATGATTCAGAGAAATTAATCATTCTTGGATTTTACTCCTTAATTTGTCATTATTCTCTCTTAACAAATAAAATTATATATATATATACACACATTTATATTCATATTAGTAAATCAAGAACCAATAGACAATAACTAAAAAAATTAAAAGTGGTAGCATATTTTAAAATATTGCACTTAAGCATATTTATATTTCTGTACTATCTAAATAACATTTTCATCTATAATCTAATGTTATTTCATCAATAGTAAATTTCTTGAACAACTAACTTCTGGTTTTTTTTAATGTATTTTCTTCCTATGTATAGAAGTGAAAGTTATGCTTGTTAATAACTATTATTTTAATAAAATCATTCACCAAGAACATGTTCTCATAAACCAAAATGGTTACCTTGGTGTTAGTTATTAATTTTAATGCTTTGTGTGGAAGACATTATTTTTTGTATTATTTGAATTTATGTAAAAATAGCTATATTGTTTGACTATTAAAATCATTCATTATTCATTGCTTTTTTCTATTTTCTTATTTAAAAAGTTTTTCCCCATATCTACCATTGCTCCCCCTCTATTCCCTTCTCCCAGTCCTTCCCAGTCTTTCTTCAGCCTCACCCAACCCATCCTCCCATCCATTCCCCAAATAGGGCAATGAGTCCCAAGGTGGGTCAGTTCAGTCTGGCATGTCCAGTTAAAATAGGTTTCTAGTCCTTCCTTCCAGTACTAAGGCTGGGTTAGGTGTTCCTCTGCAGGGAATGGGCTCTGAGATGTCAGTTCATGGACCAGCAACATACTCTGATCCTACTGCAAAAGGCTTCACAAACTGCCCATGCCATTTGACAGTTATTTACCTTTGGAGGTTTTAGTTCCTTTCCCTGAAGGTTTCTCAGTGATTATTTTCTAGTCAGTGAGCTCCCAATAGCTTGTGTCAGCCATCTCTGTGGGTCTACTCCTCAGGATCCTGATTGTACTTATTACTTTTATATCAATTCACTAAATATCATTATATCCTTTTACTTGAAATTTCTCTACATCATTTTCTTTTGTTTCCATTGCTTAAATAGTTCTAAGTAATTATCCATCTTTTGGAACTTTTGATTTTTGAAACTTGAGTACAACATGTTTATCTTGTAAACAGGAAAAATATATCTTAAATTTCCTATATTTCATACTTTATTTGAAGCAGTGTTGTATATTGAGAGGCATGAGGTGTTCATGTTCTCACAAACACATGAACTCTTTTGGAATCTGGATTCATTAGTGAGTTGCAAAAATTAGGTAGTGCAAAAATTAGCAAGTTTATTGTGTCATGATAAAACATGACTGAGGTATATTGTTAAGAACATGGAAGCTATAAAAGTAACTTGATAAATTTAGAAGACATAAAAAGTATTTTAAGTGGAAGCAATTTATATTATATGCAAATCCAATTGGTTATGTGTTCTTAATTCTTTATACTATCATATACTATTTATTCAGTCTTCTAGATTTGCGGGGAAGAAATTAGTTCATTTCTATATAATGAATTTTAGTAAATTGTCTTCCCTTTGCTAATGTTTTTTATATAGTCAGTAATGTTATTCTAATCTAAGTGTGCTCTCGCATTAGTAGTACCAATATATGCTGAGAAATTATTAGAAATGTTAAATCTTGACCAACTTCAGAATTACTGATACAAGATTTGCTTTAATTTTTTTATCAAGAATTTCTAATATGCTGTTAATGAAGAAAGGTAAACATATGCAAATAATAAATACATTTAATAAAAGAAAAATACTTCATTGGAATAGTGAAAGCAAGCAGGAGGTTGTTAGAAAAGACTCAGATACTCATAGAAAGTATATGCGAACACAAGCTAGGCAGTCTCACAATAGGAGTCTAAAAAAATTACTTTTATATTTTAGAAGGCAGATCATATGTTTAGGCTTCTGTGGCAATACATAATCATATTATTGATTTTTTAATAGTCTTTTCTAGCTTTAAGAATTATCAAAAATAAAGGGATATTCCTCACAGGTATATATCATTGAGAAGATATTTTAATCAAGTGGCCAAGGATGCTTCAGATAATGAAAACTAATTTTCTCAATATCATTTGATTTGCCTTATCATAAGGCTAATAAATATCCAAATAAAATCACAATTTATGCAAAAAAGGAAATAGCATCAAAAGTTAAGTTTGAGATCACAACATTTTATTTTACATTAGATTTTTTTGTTTGTATATTATTAACATGATTATTTGCTGGAATCTAATAAAACATAGAACACAAAAAATCAGATTATTTGTGCTCACTCTAAGTTTTACGTGAAGTGGCATTTATTTGAGAAGACATAAAGGAATAAACTGAAATAGTCTCAACAGACTGAAGGATAATAGCTACACATCTTTTTAGTTGTGATAATATTTGCATTTCATTAATATAAAGCTAATGGACAGGTACTGCAATATGTATTTTAAGTAATAATGCAACTTCAGACAAAGAATATGAGATGGAATATGGTCACAAATGTCTAGTCTTTTCTGATCTGTAGCACAAGGAAGAATATGCTTCCAATGAAGAGTGGTCAATGAAGAAAATTTTCAGAACAAAAACAGAAGGAAAGATAATAGCAAAGAACCAGATCTCAGAGTTCTTAGCAAATCACACCTTGTTACTTCTTCCTGTTGGGGGACCTACTCAATGGAGTCTTTCAAGAACCAAACAACTTGTTTCTGACCATTGACTGCTAGTGGAAATAGAATTTTAAAAATAGTAAATAAGTAAAATGGCACTAAATTATGAACAGAATCATGGATATAGAAATGTTAAAGTTATGTGGGTTGTGTGTTCAAGTGATTTGGAATCCAAAACCTCAGTAGGTTTATTAGGTGCAATACTGATAGAGTGGGGTGCTCTTGTTAGAACATCTCTGTAAGCAAGCACTCGTGGACTCTACACATCCTCTAGAAGAAAGCTGGCATTACTACTTTTTGAAGACATGTCCTAAATACTAAAAGCTGGCACAAGATAATGTTTTCCCAATTTCGTATCGTATCCGTATGGGAAAAAATTATTTGCCAATTTTCAAGGGTCTTAGTTCTTGATATGGATGGTTCCCTGCTAGCAATGCACATTCATTCAGGACAGTCCTTAAGGCTTGACAGTTTCTACAGACTGACAATTACTGGAAAAGGTTATTATTAGACATGGGTAGCTCTTAGTTTACATCTTTTTGTCTATAATTTTTGTCAAAATTATATGTTTTTTAAAATTGCATACATTGTTCATCAATAGAGAAATATCTAGATATTTAATTTGATATCTAAGGTTTTCTAAATAAGTTCCTAGGCCACCTGATTTCAGATAGTGATTCATTACTATAGTCTCTTGGTCTTTTGTGTAATTGGATGACAATATTTGGGATCATATTCCAACTTTAAATTTAGTTTATTCCAGGAAAATGGTTTATGATGTTCTTTAAGAGACCAATGTTTTAAATCTCCATTTAAAAGAAGAAAGATTTTTAGGGTTATTGTATGGACATGCTGTTCTTTTCTTCATTCTCTTTGACTGATTTAACCTAAGTATTATGTTAGACAATAGAAGTGTCCCTGTGTTTACATCAATAGCTTAAAAATACCAACCAAATTTTAAGCTGTGTCTTGTGGATGTTGAACTTTAATACAATTCACAGGTAAATGTGTAGATGGAAAACACTAGTGTAACTAACCATGACTACTGTGTGGTTCTGTGACATTGCAAAAGCTAAGTTACCATTGATAGGAATTGTTAAGGCCAGTTATACTTTTATGTCACTTGCTGATTCAAACTTCAGGCAGTAAGTCTGAGCAGCTTGGGTATACACAAACACTCACACACACACACACACACACACACACACACACACACATTCTATCACACAGATTATTCCTACTTGGCCATTTTGATAACATTATGAGATTATTTAAGCTTCTGTTGTATCTTCTTATCTTGTGCTTTTTTACTAGGTGAGTTTCAATTATGATATTTAAGATTTTATTCAGTACTATGATAAAGGTTTTTGTCCTCAATTTTGTTTTTCTATAGGTTTGGTATTGTAGTACAATGACTTTTTTTTAAATTTTCTTTTTTTTAAACTTTATTTATTTATTTATTTGCCTTGGTGTTTGCCTGGAACTGGAACTACAGACAGTTGTTAGCTGCCATGTGGGTGCTGGGAATCAAACCCGGGTCCTCTGGAAGAGCAGACGGTGATCTTAACCGCTGAGTCATCTCTCCAGCCCCGTACAATGACTTTTAAAAATAATTTGTCAATACTTCTTCTTTTAAAAATGTTAATGAAATTTTTATGTAAAATAACCAAGGGATTTTTTCTTTTGTCTCTCCTGTATACTAATATGCATTCACTGCATTGTTTCTATAGCAAGTATTAGGATTAAAATACTTTTATATAATGCATAAACTAGTACTTTGCTCAAATTTATGTTGATAACATAAAACTGAAGCTCGAGAAAATTAGTAATAGGAATCAAGTGCAACCAGGGAAATCTGACTGCCTGAGATTTAACTCATGAGAAAAAAATGGCTAAGTGAGTGAAAGGTATGTCCACAATATAATCCACAATGTGATAGTTCTGTAACCTGCTTCTAAGCTTTTTCAATTACATTGTATATAAAATATATAAATATGTAATTTCTTTCATTTTCTTTATCCAAGCCTTTACATAGCCTCTCCTATATCATTTCAATTTATTGGCCTCATTTTCTATGATCATGATTGTTTTTCACATTGAAAAACAAATAAACCCACACACACATACACTACTAGTTCTTTGTTGTTGATATGTGAAGGTTTATGTGTGAGGGTCATAATGAATAACCCATTAGGCACCGCATACCTAACAGTTTCCTTTCTAAGCACTCATTATTTGACTGTAGTTCTTTAGCTGACTAGTGGTAGAACATGTGAGATTTTCTCAATTCTATGTTATCATGTGGACATTTAAAACACAACTTGGGACTCAGGGAACATCACAAAAAATGGGGTGGGTATGAATATTGTAAAAGTCAGAGTTCAACAAACTCTTTCATGAATCTGTGTCTCATCACTAAAGTACTACTTTTCATATTTGGAAGATAATTAAAATATGTAAAGACTCTTAAATGCTTGTAAATTTAGTGCTTTTCTTAAAGTTAACATACACTTAGATAGCAAAACATAACTGAAGTTCTGGATTTTATGTAGATAAAGCAGATTACTTCTTAAAGAGCTAAGAATATGTGTTAGTTCTAAGTGAACAATCAATGTTCTGTGATGTCACATAACATTTTCAAAGCTTTTATATAGCTGAACACTTTCACCAGCACTATATTCACTATAGTTTCATTATTTCAATGAACTTGAATATTAGGTATTATTTTACTGTTTATTGTAGATATTATTGATAGATATTTTTTGTAGATAAGGTGGGAAATTGGAATAGAAATGATTTTTTATTGTCATAACACAGAGATAGAAGCAAGTTTAGCTCATCTACTATGTGTCTACATTTACATTCCCTGCTATAAGGTACATAATCTACTCAGGAAATATTTCCAAAAAGTCTTTACTTCTCACATATGTTATTAGATGTGTGAATACTCTGTATGAGTGTGTGTGTGTGTGTGTGTGTGTGTGTGTGTGTATTTGTGTGTGTGTGTGTGTATCTGTGAATGTGTGCAGATATAAATCAGAGATCCAACTTGTCATTCTATAATACTGTGTTAAGATCTTAAGTCTGGGATTGGTAAGATGTCTCAATGGGTTAAAGTAATTCATCTCTTTAACTCACATATAAATTTTCCCATTAAATGTATTATTTTATATCTGTTTAAAAAACTATTGTTTCAAATCTCACATTATGTAGGCTGGAGAGATGAACAGCCTGTAGGAGTAAATGTACACTGCTCTTCAGTGCCCAGCACACATATCAAGCAACTTACTGCTGCATGTACCTCAAATTCCACAGATTCTGATGCCTTCACATTCTGCTGGTGCTGTACTCACTATCACAAGCTCACCAAAATACAAATATGCATATAGATTAAAATAATAAAATATATCTTTAAATAAATCAAATTATCTTTTCCTCTTTAAACAAAAATGTGTAATATTCTTGTGAAAATTAGGTAATGTCAGATATATTATTGAATGTTCAAATTTATTGGCTATTTTTTAATGCTTCAAGAAAAAATTGTTAATGGTGTAAACCACTTGTCATGACATATTAAAAGTCCTGATTTTCTCTAAAGCATATAGCTTTTTAGTTTTCTTATATAAACAGAAAGATATAAAGTGAACTAAATGTCTAAAAGTCACATATGATTTTGCACAGTTAATATCTTCACATGTTAATCTGAGGCAGAAAGTCAAAATTTAAACCAAGTTTGAGTTACATTAAAAAAAATCTTCATAGGAAAATGTCTCCAAAAAACAAAGAAAATAACCATTCTCACCTACATGTTAGAATTTGTAAATTGCAGAACACTGATGTTAAATGGCAAGAGGCCTAGATGAAAATTCAGGGCATAGACAACTTTAAGACATTGAAAAAATATACAGATAAAACTTGAATGGTGAATACATATCACTAAAGATTATTTGACTCAATGTGAGATCTTTTATAAATTGTGCAATTGAGAAGTAATTTTTAAAGTATATTTATCAACTTTTTTAGATTTAGTATACTATGGAAAACACTGATTTGGGGTCCAGTGTTGTGGGAAATTGATAAATAGAAACATCATATTTTGTGGCACCAAGGCAGAGATAAATAGAAACATTCATATTTTCCCAATGTGCCTAGAAAAATGCTGATAAAATATTCGCTATAGTATTTTAGATCTTAAGAAAAAATATTTTAAAATAAATCAGATCAACAAAGTTGTTTTACTTGCATTTTTTGAAGTTTCTGTTAAGTATACTACTTTGAAATATTATTTTAAAGCTCTGAAAGACTTATTAAACTGAACACATATAATTCCCATTTCTATTTCCAGGCTTAGACACCCCTCACATCCTGCCATCATGCTGTTAATTGAATGTTTGTGTGAAAATGACAGCATTTTCAACAGCAAGAGCAAAAACATTGTTCTCCACTCTTTGATTTTGGTCTCTTCTTACATTGGATTTAGCAAAAGCTTGTTATAACCATCTTTCTCAGTGTCTATTAATCTTTGCTTTTAACTTTATACCTGCAACTTCCCTGTGATGTATCTCTGCTTGTCACTCTACTTCAAACAGTGAAGCACCCTCTCTAGCACCATGAGTAAGAGCATAATTTAAAGATGTAGTTACAGAGAAAAATGAACATTTACAATGAACTGTGAATGTAATTCTCTTGATATACATTCCTAATTTCAAAGAGTTGATTTTATGCTAAGAAATGCAAGCATTATATCAGTGAAAGTCAGGTTATTAATAAGTGAGAAGACAAGTAACAGTAGTTGAATAGAAAATTCTGGTACTTCTGATAATCTGGGAACCCAGTAAGTACTGAATCCAGTCTAGACTAAAACGTTTTCAGGTTTTGACAGATAAGACTATTTTGGACTTTGGATTAATTGGTGACTGATAACTTCCACAGAAACATTTGAACAAGAATGGAAAAGAAAACAAAAACCTGTGGGGAATACTAAACACACCTCTATGAGAAAATCGTATAGGCCAAAATATTTGCACACAGAAATAAATTAGTTAAGTAGTTAATAAGAAAAAAAATGTGCCTTAATACAACTATTTTCTCCAATAAATTTTAACAAACAAAAAATTCAGATGTTCTCTGTATGTATAAACATTTTCATAAAGTTCATGTACATGTGAAGCTTATTTACTCTTTTTCACTCATTTAGTGACATGTTATGAGATTATATATTTGAAACCAAGGCTTATTGTAATGTAATCAATTAAAAGAATGTTTGACATATAAAACTGACCAGTGATAAGATCCATTAGTAACATAAAATTATATTACTGAATCAAATGCCCCCAAAAGTAATGAAAAAATAAAAGTATTCTCTCATGATAAAAATATTGATCAAAGAAGTAAAAGAAAGCTACCTCAATATATCAGAGACCATACTAAAAATCAACACGAGCTCTGAGTAAATTTTTACAGCTATCACAATCTTATGATGAGCAGACAATGACAGAGTTGTAGTAATAATCTTAAACAAAGCAATCTACTTTGGATTATTTTAAGTATAGAATGTGGCATTGATTATTGACACTTCTCTCCCACACTCCTATGGTATGATGTCCTAACAATATGCAAGCTCTTCATACTATCTCATGTTTTCATTTGATGTAAAGGTGAACAATTTCCATATCAGAATACATAGGGTCTGCATCCTTACTTTGCACTGAATAAACTATAAAAATGCATATTTTCTTTCATAAGCTGTTTAAGATTATGAAATCAAAGTGTTGGAAGAAAATTTTGTTTTAGTATATTAAGATAATCTTTATGTTAAAAAAAGATATTCCTAAGCACAGTGTCTGTTAGAATCCTCTTGCTACCTCAATGTAATATAAATCCTAAAGAAGAGGATACCAAGGTACATGTGATATAAAGGAGAATGAGGAAAACCTTGGAGAGGGTTTTACTTGGTGAGGGAGAGACAGTGCAATATGCAGAGAGGGGATGAAGGCTTGATAAATAATACTAAGGACATTTACTTAAAATCATAATTCATACACACACACACAGACACACACACAAACTAAAATTCTATAATTTTGGGTAGTAATGCTCCCAAACAAACATAGACAAAACAAACAAACAAAATAAAAATCACCCAAACAAACAATAACAATAACAAAAAATACCCAACAATATTATATACATGGAAAATTTACATTTGAGCCTGAAGAGAGGATATACACCACACCATCCTGTCCAAGGCTAAGGAGTATTACAGAAGAGACAGCATATAAAGACCAGAGCAGTGGATAACTATGAGGAAACATCGGGGCATTGCCTGGCAGCTGCAATTATAAACTCATTGTTGTGACAATAAGACCTCAAGCGGTTGTTATTGCATATACAAAATATATATGAGTTTAAGTCAGAAAAAATACTCTTAAGTTTTCTCTAAGAGGTTAGCCTGTGGTAACCAAATTTCTGGCAGAAGACCACATGACCCAGAATACTTGAACATCAAAAATAATTCTCCAAAATTTTAGAAGAAAAAATAACAGAAAGATAGGTAGAGAAAAAGGATGAATTGAAAAATTGGGAGAAATAAATATAAGCAAAGCATTGTGCACAAAAATTCTAAAAACTAATTTATTATGAATTAATAAAAATTAGAATAATTAAAATATGTAAATATTTTTTTTAAAATACTTTGATATCACTCTTTAAGGTCTATTGTGTAGTCCTAATCATGAAGAGAAAAAGAACATAGTTTAAGAGCTAAAAAGAATTGGAAATATTATATATGATTACAAATATTTTTTGCTTGTAAAGTGAAAGGTCCTTGTTTACAACAATAATAGCTACATAACAGTAAGCATCATATAATCCCAATTAACATTGTATGTGAAAAAATGTCTAACTGGTAAATTAGATGACATGTAAATATGAACACAACTCCAAAATTGGAAAAAAAAATGCCTATACTGGCAACATTTAATTTCAATGAAGGACAGTTGAAAATGTTCTTGTCTCTGTGCATTTACTGAAATGGTAGTCATTACTTTCTTATTACAAGCAAGGGAGGAAGGATACATTTGTTCACTAACAGGATATTCTAAACCAATCTCCTGCAGGTTATTAAGGAACAAGATGCTGCTTGTAGTAGATTCATGTCTAATTAAGCATCCCCTTTCAAATTAATTTGGTACCTTTATAGTACCAGAAAGATTATCTATTCCACTAATAAGTCAGTTAATTGTGTTTTTGTACTAGGTATCCAAAGGATGATGAAAGATACATAACATTCCTTCCTTCTCTCTTTGACATTCCATTGGTGGAGCTGAATTATGCAAATATATGAATTAAACGATCCTCCTAACACTTAGACTAGCTTTATAAATTTTTGGATTCTTCAGTTTTTCAACATTGGTTTCAATAAAGCCTTTAATAATTAAAAAACAAATAATAAAATGACATTAATATTCCATTCTTTTAATTCTTTAGGAAAGTTGTTCCTCAAATATTTGCCTTATCAGACCTTGAAACATTTCAAAAATATCTATACGCAGCTGGAGCTGCTGGGATATTTCTGAAATACTTGATCTATTAAATCAACTTTACTAAATTAAAGGTTTCATCAATATTTGTATTAAGGAGTGGTATGTTGATAAGATATGCTGATAATAATCAAAGTTTGTTTAAGTAATTATGATTCTGAGTTATTGGAATGAAACACATAGGGACTATGTTCTCATCAATTTTGAACTTTCGCACTACAGAATTACATAAATGAAAGACTAAAACAATCTGGTCATGTAGCTTCATTTTGAAATCACAGATGCTGATCTGAGTTGACACTCTTTCATGACTTTGTTACACATAACTGTAGGGAACATTGTGTGCACCTGTGCCACTCCACTGGGGCAGAACAAGAGATCACTCACAAGTGATTTCTTGTAGAATTTGCAAGATACACATTTCACAGCATTCAAATTTACTCTGCATTCATCTATTGTGATAAATTATGATGACAAGAACGTTTTTGAGCCAGAAAATTTCAAACAATTCATCAAGCATGAGGGAATCTTTGGAGAGATGTATTAGATAGCAGGGTATGTATATGGATTGATGCCCTATGTCATTATTAAAATAGCATAAACTCAACTCAATTTTAAATGCAAAACTTATCCACATACCATTTTTCTCTTCCCTTATACTTCTAACATGTTTTAATACATGATTTGGGAAGTAATTTATACAGGTCTGGATCACTCAGTAAATGTCTCTCCTGAATGCAATAGGAAAATTGTATCATTTTGGAGACTTTGCTCCAGCAAGTTTTTCTTTAGAAAGCTTATCTATTGGGACTTTGTTCTGGTTAGCTTTGTAATAGACTGAGAGATCTAGAGCAAGGGTATCTCAATTGAAAAATTAGCACCTGTGGACATATCCTTGGAGCTATTTCTTCAATGTCATTTACTGCAAGAAGATGTAGCCAACTTTTAGTCATACCATATCTGTGCAGTATAAGAGAGATGGCTGAAAATGAGCCTGGGATCAAACTAGTAATCAGTAGTTCTCCATGGTTTATTGCATAAACTTCTGCCTTGAGATTCTGTATGACTTCATGCTATGATGGACTATAAACTGTAAACTAAAATTAGCTTCTTCCTCAACAATTTGTCTTTGGGTCACAGTGTTTATCTCAGCAACAGAAGATTACTTCGATATTTGTATGTAGACAAAATGTTCTCTTGAAGTTTAAAATCTAAACTAAATGTGGCAGTCAATGTAATATAAACTAATCTGTGTTTTTTAAAGATAATCATTGGGTAAGGGATAATAAAAGAGTATATTTATTTCATTCTATCATTTTGTCTTTTATTGGCAGCTCAAAGTAAGGAAACAGTATGTTTCAAAAGAATATTATGTCCTGAAATTTCTGGTTTCAGCCATCAAATAATACTTAACACCAAATAATTTTCTAAATGTCAAGGCTTTCAAAATGTCTTAAGTTCTTGCAAAGAGGAAGAATAGAGCTAATTATAACTAATTACTTACAATAGATACATCAAAGTGAAGAAGGATTCAGTACTTCTGTTTTATTGGCTGTGGGTATCAGAATGTTGAGTGGTCAAGATCTTCTTTACTCTTAAGCTATAACTGTAAGTACATAGACAATTAACCTCTTTGAAATTTATGTTCTCCATATGTTCATTATGATGTTGATCTCAAAAGAATGGCATAGCAGATATTGTCAAATTGTTGAAGCTTATTTCTTCCTAATAATTTCTTTTTATTGTTACTGGTAATATTTTCAGCAAATATTCTTAAAAGAAAGAGGAAGAAAACCTAGAAAACATATATGTATTCACTATGTGGTAGGTAAAACAATCTACAACACTATCCTTATAATAAATGACAGGTTCCAATGATCACATTTGTAGGCAGCAAATGTAAGAGCACAAGAGTCATATATCAGCCTTCTGTTCTAATTTCTTAGACTCTCTAACATAAGTCATTTTCCCTCAAAGCAGTAATTTGCATGGTAATAATAATTGTCTCCTTAAAAATAATTACATTTATCTAGGAAAATAAAATGATATCTCAACATTCAATACATTTTTTGAAAGTCTTCAAATATCTTCAAATTTTTATTTGCAGCTACAAAAACTGGAGTTTTATTAATAATTGCAGTTATTTATGACCACCATGATTTTAATCTTATAATTCAGAAAAACTAAAAAACTGAAAATTTAAATTTGAAATTAATGATTTATTCATCTACAATTTACAAAAGATTTATCCATTATCATTCCTCTGTTAATTGTATTTGATACCAAGGAAGAGATGATAAAAAGATAAACAATAAAAATATTACAAAGAAAATACCTTTCCCAATTTAGTACTTATTATTTGTCAACTCAGATACAGGGATGTGATTTAAAATTTGATGTCTCATTTGCAAGACAGAGAACATAGTTTAAATTTTTGTTAGTTTTTTATATTACAGTAGTTATCTTCTGTGTATTTTTGGATAAAATGAATAATTCAGAAAATATTTAATATTGATTCTAATGACATTAAAGGTATGAAAAAAGTCTAGATATCAATGTTTAATTAAAATGACATAGATTTACTAAATATTCTATAAACATTATAAAAGGCTTTATATTATGAAAAATCAGGCATCCTCTTCTTTATTGCCTAAAGACTTAGCTAGGGTCCTATTTAAACCGGATTTCTCCCTAAACTCAAAATGGCTCCCTTTATCAAGGTATGTATTTTGTGGATCTCTGTCTCTGTCCCTCTCCCAACTCAATGATTCCATTTCTTCATGTTCTCTTTTCCCTTCCCCTTATATCTTCCACATGCACACATGGTCCCAATTTAGTCAGGAAATCTTATTTACTTCTGTTGTAGAACTTTTCTCCCCAGGCCCTTTTTGGGTCCTGAAGGTTTGTGCCCAGAGTTTGTAACCTGACCCGCGGTGTGTGGTGGGGGTTTGGAACCTGGCACGCACTGGGCGGCTTTCAGACCCCAAAGAAATGAATCAGATATTTATATTACTTTAAACTGTTTGGCCCATATCTTAAGCACATTACTAGCTAGCTCTTTCATCCCAGTTCAACCCATTTCTATTGATTTGCCCACCACGTGTCTCCCAGCCCAAGGCTGGCCAGTACCTCTACATGTCTGTTCCTCTTGGGGGTCTGATGGTGACTGACTTAACTCCACCGTTCTACCTGATTGGCTGCCTCTGATTCTCCACCCAATTCTATGGTGCCTTGCATGGGCCCAAACAGTTCTTTATTTACATCATACAGAAAACATTCTACCACATACTTCCCCTTCCCAGGGGGATCCATCAATGTCTGAATGCCTTAGGGTCATATTTGCTACCAAGCTACTCAGGGTTTGTGGGTTATAGTCTGGTTATTTTTTGCTTTACATCTATAATTCACTTATGAGTATGTACATAGAGTGTTTGTCTTCATGGGTCCATGTTACCTCATTCAGAATGTTCACTTTTAGTTCTATCCATTTGCTTCTAAATTTTTTCATGTCATTTTTTTTTCTATCTAGCACTCCATTGTGTAAAGTACCCCTTAAAAAGAAATCTATTCTTTGGTAGGGACATCTAGATTCTTCCCAGGTTCTGTCTATAACAAATCATGCTATATTGAACATAGTTGAACATGAGTTCAACAATGTCCTTCTGGTATGAATGTTCATCTTTTGGGTGTATTCCCAAAAATGCTATAGGATCATGAAAGAGATTGATTCCAAGTTTTCTGAGAATTCAACACACAGATTTCCAGAGTGGCTGCACAGTTTATACTTTTTTAAAAAAAGGTAAAGTTTTCCATTTTTTTTTTACATGCAGATGTAAGGTTCCCCTCTCTCCTCTCTTCCTGAACCGTGTCATCCATCCCTCTGCCCCATCCAGCCTCTTCTAAGTTCATTCTTAAAGGGACAAACATCCCATTGGTATCAACAAAGTATGGCACATCAAGTGCGAGCAGGAACAAGATTCCCCCATTTGCATCAATGTTGGGCTAGGTAAGCCAGCAGGGGAATAGGTCTCCAAAAGCAGGTAAAGTGCCAAGAGAAGGTCCTAGTACCTCTCCTAGGAGCCGCACAACCAGGTCGGTCATCTATACAACTGTAGGAGAAGAGTAATGAAAAGAGATGCCTTGATGAGGAGACATTTTGAGGTTAGGGAAAAACCTGGTATCTACATGTCTGTAATATGGTCTTTTAAAATTATTTTTGTTGTTATTTATTTATTTATGGGCTTATTAATTAATTTATTTATTTATTAGGAAACCTTTTAAAAATTCTTCTTTCATATATTTTGTCCCAAAAACAGTATCTGCTTCCTTCATACCTAACAGTCTTCCTCTACCAACCTCTTTTCTCTTTCATATATATTCCTCTACTGTTTCTCTTTAAAAAGCAAAAGCCTCCCAGTGATATCCACCAAAGAAGGTGTAAAAATAATGTTAGGTATAAAAGGATAAAATTATACTAGGCACAAACCCTCATATCAAAACTGGACAAAGCAACCCAGTATGAGGGAAAGGGTCCCAAGAGCAGGCAAAAAATTAGAATAGCCTTCACTAATTCTGTTAGGATTCTCAAATATCCACAAGCTAAACAACAATAATATATATGCTGAGGCTCTAGCACAGGCCCATGTAGCCTCAATGATTGCTGCTCAAGTTTCTATGAGTCCCCATGAGACATGTTTAGTTGATTCAGTTGACCATTCTCCTAGGTTCTTTGACCCCTCCAGTTCTTAGTATTCCCTCCTTGTTCTGTGAAGATCCTGGAACTCTTTCTAATATTTGCCTGTGTGACTCTGAATCTGTTCCCAAGAGCTGATGGAAAAAAAAAGAGAGAACTCTCTGATTAGGGTTGGTCTCAGGATCAAACTAGGAATCTAGCAGAATATCATTAGGAATAATTTCGTTGAATTTTTCACCAGTAGTTTTTGGTTCTGTCCTGGGTCCTTGGGCTGTCCAGAGTCTGGATAGTAACCCATACAATGGCAAGCATGGGCTATTTTTCTTGGTCTAAACCTCAACTTGGATCAGTCACTGGTTGTCACTTCCACTAGTAAAGTTTCTAAATTACCCCAGCACATCTTATAAGCAGGACAAATGGTATGTCAAAGGTTTATGTCTGGATTGGTATGCCAGTCTCACCAATGGAAGCGTTAACTAGTTACATAGGATAGATAGTTCAGGCTTTATTTGCTTATTATGAAGAGTCTTTAATACAGTCATCTTTGTAGTTTCTGATATTTTCCTGCACTTGGTTTTCACACTGCCCCCTCCAATTACAGTCTTCTCTCCCTGTGTCAAAGATGTATGATACCATATAATTTGAGATTAACATATAATGAGCTTTAACCATATTCACCTTCACCAAAATTTCTCACATATTGTCACACCCCTCCTCCCATCATGCACTTCTGTTTCAATTCTTCCAGGCCATTTCTAATTGCTCATATCACAATGGACATGTGGTTTTCCACTGTTGTATGGCTGACCAGACAGTGTCAATATTAAAGAAAATGGACTCTCCATCTCACACCAACTATATATTACCAAGAGTTGTTTTAAGGGGATGTGTGATGTCATGACTATCTCTCATCTCCAATATGGGATTTGTCTGGCTTGGGATCATACTTGTCTTGTACATGCTCTTATAACTGAGGTGAGTTCACTTTTGCAAGTGTCCTGTTTAGTTCAGAAAAAAAGAAAAAACTATTCCCTGATCATCAATTCACCTCCACTTCTGTAATGATCTCTGATCCTTGGAAATAGATGGGGCAGGAGAGATGTTCTATTTGAGGCTTAGGATTCTACAGTCTCTTATTGTCTACATCTAGGCTAGTTGTTGGCCTTTTGTTAATAATTATCTATTGCAAATAGAATATTTTCTAATGAGAGCTAAAAGATGCATTAATATATAAATATGGGTATAACAGTAAGCTATACCATTTTAGATTCAATTTTCTAAAATGTCCATTTAGTATAATCATAATATTAACTTCTCACTCAGAATTTATAAATTTATAAATTTATAAATAAAATAAATAAAAGAATTATTATTTTCAGGGATATTATTCTTTATATAAAATATACAACAACAAATAAACATCTAATAAGAATTAATTGTCAGAATTACAGATAAAACCACAATAAAATATTTTTTTGTAATGTATTTGGTTTCTGGCCTGGACTTTCTGGACTAGACCAGAGGTCTGTACCCACTCTCAGCCCCACTGTGGCTTAGACCCAAATAATTACACAAATGCTTCTTTATTTATAAATTTATAAATTTATAAGGTTTTGGTACAACACTGTAGCAGGTATAGCTCCCAACTTGTAATGAGGTATTTAAATCGCAACAAAAATAGGCTGTTTAATACCATGATAACCAATTTGCATAGTGGCAATGCATTCCTAGGCTTGTTGTTATTTTAGCTCATAAGAGTCGTATTGGAATAAAACTGACATCTGCTATTCAACTTTCATAGCAGCTTTCAACACTACTTGTGCTATGCAATTGGGGAAAAATACAGGCAAACATAGCTTATTATCTGTAAGTTATGTGATTGAGATCTATGGCAATTCAACAGTATGGTTTCCACTTCAAATTCTAAATGTTAAACACAAACAATGACAATAAGTAGCATGTATATAAGGGAACCTATGAGAACTCACCCACTAATAACTTCAAAAGAGCAAACTCATTTCGGAAATAGTATTTTACTTGTTAACCTAGGTTGATATACATTTATTTTATTTGATTGTTCTGTTACTTTTCAAATCTCAATAGGTGAAAGTAAATAGCATAAACATTAATCTGTTAAATACTAGGTAGGTTTACTTAAAAAGTTCTAAGCATGTAGGATATCAGCATTACAGTATTGAAAAAGAGGCTAATAATATCTGCAGAATAATTTCTACCGACATGTGGTGAAATACAAAATATGTAAATATTTTTAAAAAGCTGAAAATCAAAAATCTTACATCTGCTGCAAAACAGAAGAAGCACGCATTAAAATTATCTGAAAATGCAATTTAAAAAGATTTCCTGTGAAAGTACAGATAAATGAATATATATGTTTTATCTCAATTATCTCTTTAGAAATCAGAAAGAAAACTGTCGAATAAAGCTTTCTGAGCACAAAGAAGCAGATAAAGTATTCACAAGCAGTGAACCATATAAAAATTTATTCTCAATATACAAACAAATTGTTTAACATAATAATGTAAACATCCAAGAAAAGAATTATTATTTTCAGGGATATTATTCTTTATATAAAATATTCAACAACAAATAAACATCTAATAAGAATTAATTGTCAGAATTACAGATAAAACCACAATAAAATATTTTTTTGTAATGTATTTGGTTTCTGGCCTGGACTTTCTGGACTAGACCAGAGGTCTGTACCCACTCTCAGCCCCACTGTGGCTTAGACCCAAATAATTACACAAATGCTTGTATTATTTTTATGCTGATCGACCTGGGGCCCAGGGACATTGCTAACTCTTTCATCTTAACTCAACATCTGATTCTGTTGAGCCATGCAGCTTGACACCTTTTCTCAAAGCAGCATTTTAGCTTCTTTCCTCTGTGTCTGCTGCTGTCTCTCATCCTGTTTCAGTTGCATCTCCATGGCATCTCAGCCTATTCTTCCTGTACTCAGAATTTTTCAAATCTGGTAGCTCCATCCACACTTCCTCTCTACCTTCAGCCAGTCAATTGTTTTTAGTAAAATAGTAGGAGGGACAAATATTTCCAAGATACTGTAATCCTACTACAACTTGGGCACACATATTTCAGGGTATGAATAGATAAATAGAAAATTTATTATGAAGTAATAAAAATGGCAATCGCAAAGATAGAAAATAACACTCTGCATGCTGTGAAATTGGCTCTAATATATTTCAAGAATATGTCATTGCAGTAAATTAGGAAATCGCTTATTTCATATACATACCACACATATAAACAAGTAAATCTATTGCTATAAATTTACTAACTATAAAGAATTGAAAATTATGTCTACCAATAACTTTGACAGTTTATAAGAGCAGTCTAAGAAAACAGAAACAATCTGGGCATCAAGTAGTGAATGACTGTATTGAAAGCTCTTAGGTCTGTGTTATTTTTCATAGCAACACGAAGGAGTGATATCTCAATGCCTATTCTGAAATAGAAGAAAATGGAAAGCATTGTGCCTAATTTAAAAGGCCAGTTAAGCAAATACTGCAACAGTAAATATATGTAAGCATTACTAATAGAGAAATACTTCAAAAGATACAGTATATTAAAGATTGTTGTGTGCTGCCTTTTGGGCCGTGTCAGTTCCCCTTGAGGGAGGGCATGAGTAGGCAAGGAGTACAATGGCTCAGACTCTGGGAGCAAGTTGAAATAAGAGAACTCAATTATTTTGGAAAGGGGTAAGCCTCATATACCATCTACCCAGCCATAAGGAAAGGCTATGTTTCACTGACATCTACTACTGCAGTGTGGTCTTTTCTCAATGGTCTGTGTCAACTCACATCAGGAGTCCACCCCTTTTGCCAAGCCTCCCAGGCAGACCCCTGGTTGGCTAAAAAGGAAGTTCACACTTAGGCCTTCACAGCTGATGAGCAAGTGCTATGAGCACATGCTTTAAGGGACTGCTTGTAACTGATTTAAACTGTCTGAGGCCTATAGGCCCTAAAGCCCTTTGAAGCCTCCAGAACCTATACATCCTACATTTATTAGTAGGAATGACTAGAAAAGGGTAATCAAGAATAATTTCAGGTTAATCTGTAAGCTATTTTAATAATTTTATAATCATTAACTTATACAATGCCACACTGAGTTTTATCAAATGCAAATTATATCATGGTAGGATTTTAATAGATGAGAAGGGACAAGATTGTCAGTTGATATTGAGCTTCATGCTTTTATTCACAAAGATAATAACTTAAAATGTGAAAAAATATGTGAACTTTAGCAGAGCACTATTCACTTATCAAATTATACTTGAAGTTTATTAAATTGAATGACAATATCACCTAATTTAATTTGTGTAAATCTATACATGTTTCTGTATGTATTCATGCACGTATGTATATATATATATATATATATATCTTTGTGAGTTTACATGTGTATGTATATGGAATGTGGAATTTGTCTGTTTTGTTTTGTTTTTCTGTGTGTGTGGGGGGGCAAAGATTGACAAAGGTGTCTTTCTGAATTATTACTAACTTACTATTTGAGATGAGATTTTACCCTGAATCTAGATATGACCACTTGTTTAATGAGCTGAACAGTAACACCCTGAGATTTGTCAATCTTTTTGACCATCAACCAGAGGGCCTAGATTGCAGGTGCCCAGCTTTTACATGTGGACCAGAAACCAAATCCCAGGTACTTTGGCCTTTTCCATAACTACTTTGAAAGTAAGTAAAATACGTAGCTATCCATTCTTCAGTTGAGGGGCATCTAGGTTGTTTCCAGGTTCTTGCTATTACAAATAATGCTGCTATGAACATAGTATATCTAAACAATGGAATACTACTCAGCAGTAAGAAAAAATGATAACCTAAAATTTGCAGGCAAATGGATGGATTTGGAGAATATCCTCCTGAGTGAGGTATCTCAAACTCAGAAAGATAAGCAGGGGATGTATTCACTCATTAGTGGACTCTAAACAAACAAACAAACAAAAAGCAAAAAGCAAAGCTTGTCCAAGCTGGAGGCACAACCACGGAACATCTTGGGATCTGAAACACCTTGGATCCCACTCCCTCTAGAGGAACACCTTACTTAGTCTCGACATTGGAGGGAGAAAACTTGATCTGCCAGGAGTGGAGGCTGAACTAAGCAATATTGGGACCTTGGGACCTCCTTTTCTTGCTGGGGAGGAGATAAAGAGATGTGGAGAAGAGAGAGTGACCTGAGGGGGTGGGAGGGGGAAGGGATCTTGAATAAAGATATACATGGATAGAAAATGTGACTTTATTCATAATAAAAAAAATACTTAGCTATCAAGGATCTCTAATTTACACTAAATACCGTGACTGGCAAATAACATTGAAAGCTGAAAATCTGGAGCTCACTATAGTCTTTTCTAAAACTATGTTTATGTGTACTAATTATTTATATAATGCCAATTATGATTATTTTTAACAATCATATTTCAAATTGTATTCTTACATCTTTTAGGATTTCAAATAACTAGGTTCTTCATGAAAAACTGATACTCATAAGCTATATCTTTTAAAATATTTTGGAACATAAGACTCTTTACATGAAGTTTATTTCATCCATCAGTATTTATAAATAATAAAATATAACAAAACAGAATGAAAAATTGAAAGTGAAAATATATATGGGAATAAAAACATTAACTAAAGATAATCAGTATTAAATAAATGATACATGAGAGATGAAGCAGATAGCAGAAATACTAGGTGAATGTTGCTTATAAATTATTGGTATTTTCATGACAAAGCAAAATGAAGAGAACAAGTAATTTTTTCATACACAGTGATAAGTTCTGCTTTGCTCATGTTCAGACTGACAAAACATTTCAAGGACAAAAAGTTGCACATGCAAATAATTAACTATCAAATTATTCTTACTTAATTTACTGTTTCTTTAGTGCAAACTTTATCAATAAGTTCAAAGATATGATATCAAAAAGTTATGGGCAAAAACAAGGAAACTGTCTTAATAAACATAGTACTGTGGGTCATGATTTTCATATTGAGTATGTGTTGTTGGAGAATAATAAAGATGTAAATAGTTTTAGGAAATATCTGGAGCAACAAGAAGCATGAACTATATCAAATATTTATTTATTTATTTATTTTTATTTTATAGTACAGCATCAGTAATTCTCCTCAAGTTTGTTTAAACAAGATATTATTATATATAGATTTTCTGCAGAAAATATTCTACCACAAGGGATATTCTTTCTAGAAAATATCATTGTTTATTTACAAACATGTCAAATACTGACATATGTAGCTGAAGATTACACTCAATCATTTGCCTCTTATTTTTCCTAAAAGCACTCTCCAGAAGATGGATTCATGTGTGTGTCAGGACAATTGATTTGTTTCTTGTTTCTCAAAACAAAATACCTTACAAGCCAATTTTTAAAGCATAACAGTGACAGCCCTAAAATAAGCATTACTATTATTAACACAATAAGATGATACCATTATAAGTCTGTAGTGCCAAGAGAAAGACACAAATGTTTTAATAATTTGAAAAGAATTCAATGATTTTTTTCTTTTTGATAAAGGAACATTTTTAATAAAAAATAAAAAAAGATTTTTGTAATTACATGGACTATTAGCATTTTATTGGAACTTATATTTCTGTCTATCACAAGATGATTAAAGAGTCATTTTGTAGTTTTTGATAAATATATGTGTTTGTGTTTGGGGTGAGTAACTGTACAAGACATTAAATGTACCTTTGGAGGGGTCATAACATTTATGTGCTTATAAATATTATTTTTTATTTATAATACCTATATAACTTTTAGAAACTATGTTAACAAACTCAGCATGAAAAGCTTATAAATTCTTTAAAATGTCAAAAACATTAAGTGGTATTTAATAAGAAATTTGTAACATTTGACATTTCAATGCTATGAAATATTATGAGTTTTCTAAGTACCAATCATTCAGAGAATGTTGTCAAATTTTAAACAAGAGGCTTCAGAGGGGTTAAGATTTTACCTCTATATTTAATGATAATAATATATATTGTTGATTGTGTGTGTGTGTTCAAAAGACAATTAACTCTAGACAGATATATTGTCAATATTTTAAGATCTTTCTCTTAATTATTGAGATTTTTAGCAGGACACAGAAAATAAGAGCTAAAAGTTACAATTCTAAAATGTATGTTAAAGGTACTAGATGTGTCTCCTTAAACCAGTTTATTTTCAAGCATCAGGATGATTAGCATCAAATCCTGCATATCATTAATATAAGTTGGAGCATGATTCTTTTAGATGTTACTATACTGAAAACATGTTTTAAAACTTCACTAAGAATATATAATGTTATCGTTGATGTCGTCATATGAAGTATTTTCTCAGTTAAAAGTATGGCCGGGAGAAAAATTTGTTCCATTATTATTATTATTAATATTATCACTATTATTGTTTAGTATTGATTCTTCATATAGTATGGTTCTCCATTACATATTTGGTTTCTGATATTTTGTAAATTGGGGTGATTTTTTTGATTATTTGTTTTAATGTGGTTCAATTCTGAGGACCCTGAGAAATGAATTATTCTATGATAAAGTGATAACATGCTGATGTTTTTTTTGCTAGGCTTATATGAGCATAGTAGGAAGAAATAAGTGACTTGATGTGTGTCCTGAAAAGTCCATCCCATGCTGAGCCTTCTTAGCTTTTGCTTCTTTCTGGCCTGTATGAGTTGTTTTGCTTTACCATATAATCCTTGCCACAATAAACAGTCTTTCCCCAGACTCAGAAATAAAGCATCTCATAATATGGAGTGGGATTTCTGAAACTATGAACCAAATTAAATATTTCCTCAAGTTTGTAATAGTTATCTATTCACAGTTAAAATTAACAAAGAAAATCAGTGGATGAAAATTTTCTTGTTCCTTTTTCCTTAGATTAGTTCCCTTTCATTATTTTTTTAATATAAGAAATAGTTGCTGAAACTATTTGTTGCTCTATTTCAGGGTGAGTCTTCAGACATAATAATCAACTCACATAATTTTTCTTTAAAATTTCCTCTTGAATATACTATGTGATTTTCAGTAAGACTAATAAATAGAGTGAAAGACTAAGGTAGATGTCAGATTTCTGCTAAAGAGAATTCACATCATTAACATGGAACTCAGAAAAAACTTAAAGCAATATAAAATATATTTTATAACTTAGTAAAAAATTATCTCAAAATTATCTATAATCTGAAAAATGATAGGTTTTATCAATAGATTTCATATTTCATTTTCAGATGATTGTGGCAGCCCTATCTTATTTTGGAAGAATTAGTCTTTAATTTTATGCAATATTAAAAGATATTATGTCTGAAAGTTTTTTGACAGTAATTCCATGCTCAGATAATTCAATCCTTAGAAAATAAAAACTATCTAAGTATCATATAGTAATTTCTAATTATGTGTAAAAATCATCATTGAACTTTGAATTATAAGCCATTCCATCCCACAAACACTACACTGAACCCTCTTCACTCTCGTTCACATCTATAACTTTTTGTATTAATTGTTGCTACTTGCACATATTTTCTCATACATAACCTGATGAGTTTGTATAATGCTTTTTGTATATATGTGTTTTTGGATAACTATTTAGTATTAGATAACCATTTGACTTTCTTTTCACTGGGCAAGGCAATTTACCTCACACTCATGATTCCTATTTTCCTGTAATTTTGTTGTACAGGATTTAGGCCTCTTCAGATTTTTTTCATCAATATTAGCATATCTATGGTTGTACTTATTCAGGTCTCTTTGTGAAGTCATATTGGTAATAGTTTCTGATATTAATAGAAGAAATAATGTTTTTACCAAATTCACTGAACCTCTGATTTTTAAAATCACTCTGTTTTCTTTTACATATTAGACAACTATAAGTGACTGACAGGGAATGCATACCTTGATGGTGTCCTTGGGTTATTATGCAGTAATGCTTATTCATAGAGTTCAAAGGCATTATAGTTTGGTAGGACTATGTTGTTTCCTTTTTTTTGGAATTTTTAATAGCACTGTCTCTTTCCACAAAATTTAGTACTCAGACTAGAGTACTCAGGACAGCTTCTGCTCAAAATCATTTTAGTCCTGTTTCTGAAGTTTATAATGTCCTCCACAATAGAGTTAACCTTGTCCCTTTAAGGGAAAATCAAAGGCAATTATAGTATTTTGTACTGTTTGGGAAATCCCTTTGACAACTCTAACCAAAAAGTTAACAGGGGGCTTCCATTTTTGGATGGCAATTGCCTCTTTGGCCTTGAAATATAATAATGCTACATAAAAGAAATCTTTTAACCCTATATGTAAAATTAGACATAGATTCATATGTATAACTGAACAAGTGTCTATATAGTATGGTATCAGGGTTTTTGTTCATATTCCTAGGAATACTTTGGATGAATCTAGAAATATCTTTGAAATCAACTTGGATAAGAACATTTCACCTAACATACTTGTTTATAAGTTTGTTTTTAGAAGTCTATATATTATGTGTAGACTATCTACATAATGCCTCAAGACTTCCAACCATAGGTACATCTGTCAAAATGAGTCACTCATTTCTGCATTTCTGTCTCTTCTAATGTGTGTGTGTGTGTGTGTGTGTGTGTGTGTGTGTGTGTGTGTAATGTATAGGTGTGTTTGTTTGTTACCTTAGAGTTGGTAACTGCTATTAAATAACAACAAAACTACCAGTCATTGTTAGAAGCTATTTGTACTTAAAATTTAAGTACTCTGCACTCTGCACTTTTGTTATCAGAAATTTCAGCCAACATTTGCCAGGAGGACCCTGAAAGATTAAAAAGTACTGCTACATCCTCATGAACATGAAAAATTTAGGTATATAAGAAAGGAAGAATGAACTTCCATGTATATCTTTTCAAATAAGAATCCCATGTGAATCCTAAATGCAAAAACATACTGTCATTTTTCCTATGTTCTCCAGGAAAAAAATATGGAATTTGTGCAAAAATGTGATAAAAAGCATTGAAAAATTACCCGAAGGCATTATAGAGATAAAGATGTTCTAGGGATTATACTGAGTAGACTAGAGATCTACCATTCCTAGGAGTACTGGAGAGCTTGGTATATATCCAAACAATATCTGAATTCAAACATAACATCTAATGTTTCATCTTGAAGGCAATCAGGGAGTAGAGGCATCTATTATGAAGTACTTTTTTTCTACTGAGAACTCTGTTAGGCTGTAGAAGACTAACTCACATTAAATAGAACCATTTGCTTAACACTGTCACCCAGAATCAGCCATTGTAAGTTGATAAAAATATACCTTTTAATTCATCATTAAATTTTATAGTCAATCTAGCATTCCAACATCAATTTATTGCTGCTTCTTTTAGAGATCATATTTATGTCAATTATATTTTACTGCTGAAGTTTTTGGTTTTTGTTCTAATTTATTACTTTTCCAAAATAATTAAATTCTACTAATCAAATATGAAGTAGGAGAGAATAACCAGGTCAATTTTTTCATAAACCCTAGAATATCCTATTTTAAAACAGTTTTATTAAAGCCCATCATTTTTCCATTAATTTCCTCCCACATAGCCCTTCCATATCCTCCACATCCCTTTCAAACTACAGCCTCTTTTTCATTAATTATTTTTACAAACAGATTTATATATATATATATAAGCATTTTTGCAAGTATACATGTACACACATATACACACATATGTATGCATGTATTTTAAATGAATGTACATACACACAATAATTTTCTAAGTTCTTAAGGGTTACTTTTTATATATTGTATGATTTTAAGTTTGATCGTTTGTTATAAGGTAACTAATTAGGAGACTTAGCATTTGAAAAGTGTAATTCTGCTCTTTCTTTAGATGTAGATTGCTCTTTGCAGGAGCTACATGAGATTTCCTCAATACACAATGGAATGTTAACTGTTTTAGATTTGCTCAAATTGTGTTCAGGTAATTATATTATTGTTATTTCATGAGTGTACCTCATGTCATATCTAAAATATATAAACATGGAAGAGACTTTGTGGTAAATCTTAGAATCTTTCTTCAATACTTTTTGAATTTATTTTTGTGCCTTTAATCTGGTTTTCTTCTCTTTCTTCTATTCCTATTATTCTTAGGTTTGATGTCCCAAATGTTTTGGACATTTTGCATAATCACATATTTGGTTTCATTTTTGGTTGTTATTTTTTTTGTTTTTTGTGTTTTGTTTGTTTTTTGACAGACAAACCTATTTATTCTACTGTATTGTCTATGACAGAGATTTTTCTCTTCATTCTCTTGTATGCTGTTGTTTATGCTTGGACCTATTGTTCATGTTCTTTCCCTCAGATTTTTTTATTTCTAGCCTTACCTCAGTTTCTTCTTTATTGCTTCTATTTCAATTTCCAACTTTTGAACTCTTTTTTTTTTCACCAGTTTGATTGCTTTTGCTTAATTTTCTTGGTTTTTTCAAAATGATCTATTGATGTCTTCCAGTTCTATTGTTAGAATTTTAAGGAAAATTTTCCTTTCCTTTGAAAAGGCCTTTATCATCTTCATAAAGTTTATTTTTCAGTTGTTTCTTCTGCTTCTTCTATATTGTGATATTTGTGTCTTGCTATTGTAGAACCACGAGATTCTGTTGGTACCACATTGCACTTTGTGTTGTTGTATGTATTCTTGCATTGACATGTATCCATCTCTTCCTCTAATCTGTGTTAGAAGTGTTTGTGTCTCAGGGAGCTTCTTTTGATCCAATCAGAGCTGGCAGATACTGTGTCTCAAGAAACAGATACTTTGTTGGTCCAATTGGGGTTCTTCATCCAATAGTAGTAGACTCTTTGTCTCAGGGAGACACTGAGGTCACAGGAAGATGGGTAGGTTTGGGGGGAGGAAGTGAAAATTCTAGACTACCCATTCAAGTGAAGAGTGATGTGGGGCTGCTTACAGGATTCTTCTTTGCTATCCTGCAACTGGGGCAGCAATGGTTGGGGATGGAAGAGCACAGGTTATGCCATAAGACCTAGGTCTTATCAACTGGAGTTTCCAGCTGGAAAAAGGGTCAATGTCATCTTGGACCAATACTAGCTGGTACATTGTGTGAAAAGGAGTTTCTGAGGTCTTAGGAAGAAGAGGATTTTGTGAGATGTATAGGCCCTAAAGACTTCAAAAGGTCTGAGGGCCAACAGGTATCAGCCAGTAAAAACTGGTTAGAACTGGTGCCTCAAAGTACGTCCCTTAGGACTGTCTTGTAAGTCATGAGCACCCTTCAAGCAGTAATTTCTTTACTAGGCAGCCAGGGTTCTGTCTGGGGGTCTCAGCAACAGAGGCAGAGTTCTGATGTGAGATCACCAGAACCATCAAGAAATAACCACACCAAAGCAGCAGAAGCCAGCAATGCACAGCCCTTCTAAGGCTTCCTTCCTCAAAATACATTGAGCCTGCTAGTTTACACTTGCTCCTGGAGCCTGAGCTATTATTCTCATTGCCCACTCCCCTGAGAAGAACTGGCAGAAGCAACATGGAGACGGAGTGGGTCTTGTAGACTACAGGGTTCAGTGACAGTTGGTAGTGGGGTGGCCTGAAACTGAGAAGTTTCAGAAAGGCAAAAGACACTTTACATAAGACAAAATGAAAAAAAGATCTTTACTACTGCTCCCATCTGGCAGAGGGCTGATCTGCGAAACATATAAAGCACTTAAAAAAATGAGACATCAAGAAACAAGATAACTCAATAAAAAAAGAGGGTACACACTTAAACAGAGAATTCTCTATAAAAGAATCTCAAATAATTGAAATACTTTAATGCAATTGCTTAACTCCTTTGTCATCAGTGAAATGCATATCAACTCTGAGATACCATCTTATAGCTATCAGATTGCTAAGATCAAGAACTCTGATTACAGCCTATGTTGGAGAAGATGTGGAGCAAAGGTAACAGTCCTCCACTCTTGGTGGAAGTACAATCTTGTACAGCCACTTTGGAAATCAGTATTGTGATTTCTCAAAAAAAAATTAGAAATCAGTCTACTTTAAAACCTAATGATATCACTCTTGAACATATACCAAAGGGATGCTCAAACAAGAACGCTTGCTCAACTATGCTCATAGCAAAATTATTCATATTTCCAGAAGCTAAAAATGGCATTGATATCCATCAACTGAAGAGTGGATAAAGAAAATATGGTAGATATACATGATGAAATATCACTCAGAGATAAAATCAACGACATCATGAAATTTGTAGACAAATAGAAGGAACTAGAAATTATCATTCTGATTGAGGTAATTAAGACTCAGAAAGACTAATGGTATGGACTCACTCATATGTTGTTACTAGATATAGAGCAAAAGATATTCAGACTACAACCTACAGTTTCAGAGGAGCTATCTAAGGAGGACCCTAAGAGACATGTGGTATGCTCCCATTCCCTTATGTTCTTATCCTCCTTCTCCTTCCCTTTATTGCTGCTCATTACTCAGGTTTTAGACTGACAACTGTGGAGCCTGGACTAGGCCATCTGCATACAGGAGACAGCTGTGTAGCTTGGTGTGTTTTAGGGGCTTCTGGTAGTGGGATAAGGATGTATCTCTGTAACATGAATTGGCTTTTTGCTATCTGTCATGAGATACCATCTACAGCCTTGATGGGGGGGGGGCTTGGATCTATTTCAATTGAATGTACCAGGCCTTGCTGAATCACCTTGTGAGTCCCTAAATTTTCAGAGGAGGGGATGGGGATTGGTTAATTGGGAGAGAAGGCTGGAGGGGAGAGAGCTGAACAACAAATGAGAGGGAAATCTGTACTTAGTATGTAAACAAATTTTAAATATTCTTAAATAAAAATAAATTAAGTAAATTAATAATTTCCTAATAAAAAAATCTTTCCTCACTTCTCTCTGATCATTAGGAGAAGGATCTGTGTTTAATTGAAGTGGATACTCTCTAATCAGTTGACTGCATTTTGACTAGTTGTGGCATTTTGAAATAATCTTCATATGCTGAAAAAATGATCCACTTTGATAAAGGGCAGGAGCTATACTTATCTGTGATTAGAAGATGAGAATATTTATAAAACAGGTAGGAATCATACTGGTTTAGAAAAGTGTCAGTATTATGTTCCTCATTAAAATTTTTGATCTCCTTATTAAAGGTATTAACGTACCAGGTATGATTTCCTTCCTGTTGATTGGGATCTAAATCTAATAGGAGAACTGATGGTTAGTGCCAAAATATAACTGCTATTATTGCACCATTAAGGCTTTTTCTGACAACCTGTTGATTGTTGTGGTTCATATTTATCACATCTGAGTAGGATTATTTATTGCTTTTCTCTTTTGGTAGTTTTCACAGTACTATGAAAACTCATGTTCAGGAAGAAGCTGTCAGATGAGATCCAGGTCAAATCTTTCAAGTCCTATGACAGCAATATGTGGTGTTTCATAAATAGATACTATCTGAGTTAGGGCCACTTTTGCTGTGATGAAATAGCATGATCAAAGCAACGCAGGAAGAAAAAGTTGTATTTCTTTATATTTCCATATACTGTTCGTCACTAAAGAAAGTTAAGACAAGAAATCAAACAGGCAGGAACATGACTTACTGCTTTGCTCATCATGGACTGATCCTTTTGCTTCTTTATAGAATTCATGACCACCAACCCAGGGATTTTTCAAGCAGTGGTTCTCAATCTTGTGCATGTTGTCATTACTTTGATGGGTCAAAAGACCCTTTTACAGGTGTTACATATCATATCAGATAGTCTGTATATCAGATATTTATATTATAATTTATAACAATTTATATTATTGGTATGAAGTAACAGTAAAAATAATTTTATGGTTAATGGTCACTGAACATGAGAAACTGTATTAAATGGTAATAGAATGAGGAAAACTCATAACCACTGCCCTACACAATTGCACACAGCCATAACTTATGACGGTGTATTTTTAATGGAGATTTCCTGTTGAATCACCTTATTAATTGCTCTTAAATCTGTCACCATTCTCCATTTCCCAGACTTCTTCTTGACCACAAATACAGGGGAATTCCATGGGCTGGTCGATTCTTCAATATGTTTAGCTTGTAACTGTTCCTGCACCAATTGTTCTAGGGCTAGCAATTTCTCCTCTGTCAAAGGCCATTGTTGGACCCAAATAGGTTT
>PVIH01008135.1:0-93925 GCA_004025045.1 Sigmodon hispidus
ATGATTTTATTGAAAACATTATCTGTGCCTTTGAGCTGGTATTCTTCTCCTTCTTCTATTCCTATTATTCTCAAATTAGGTCTTTTCATGGTGTCCCAGATTTCCTGAACATTTTGAGTTATGGCTTTTTTAGTTTTGCTATTTTCTTTGACTGATATATCTATTTGAGCTACTGAGTCTTCCACTTCAGAGATTCTATATTCCATCTCTTGAACTCTGTTTGTTATGCTTGTATCTGTGGTTCCAGCTTTTTTCTTCAGATTTTCTATTTCCATCTTTGCCTCATTTTATGCCTTTTTTTGTTGCTTCTATTTAAGCTTTTAGTTCTTGGCATGTTTCTTTCATAGATTTGCTCATCTCTTCCAATTTTTTGTTTGTATTTTCTTCTATTTCTTTAAGGCTATTTTTCATATCTTCTTTGAGAGCTTCGATGATCATCAAAAAGGAATTTTTTGTGTTGCTTCCTTCTGTTTCCTCTTCATTGCTCAGTTCAGGTCTTGTATTTGTAAGATCGCCACTTTCTTCTGGAGTTACCTTGTTGTTCTTTGTATTATTATGTAAGTTTTGCACTGATGTTTGCCAATGGCTTCAGTGGTTCACGATTAGGTGGCTTCTGGTCAGTTGTGGCACTTGGGCTTGTGTGTCTCCTGTCACTTCTCTGGGCAGGGTCTGAGTCTGTCCTTCAGGGACCCCTGTCGTTATCTGTTTGCTCAGTTGGAGGTGGAGGTGAGTAGCCGTGCAAATTCCCTCAGCAGCAGTCAGGGGGAACGTGACAGGCAGACTTTATCTGTGCCTGCTGCAGAGTGCACTGGGACTTGCTCTGCAGACAGCACCAGGTCCCAGAAGTGGAACCAGAACTGATGGGAGCTAAACTCTCCCTCCCTGGCTGGGATATAGGCCTTGGGCCTGGTGACCCCTCCTCACCTCTGGGTGGGGTCTGAGTCTGTCCTTCAGGAACCTCAGTCATTATCTGTTTGCTCAGTTGGAGGTGGAGGTGGGTAGCCCTGCAAATTCCCTCAGCAGCAGTTGGGGGGAACGTGACAGACAGACTTTATCTGCTCCTGCTACAGAGTGCACAGGGACTTGCTCTGTAGACAGCACCCAGTCTAGCCTGCTTTCTTATACAACTCAGGGTGACACCATCCACAGTGGACTGTGTCCCCACAAGTTCATCACTTACCACGAGTATGACTAGCAGACTTTATAAGTATTTCTTCAATTGAGATTTCTTTTCTCAGATATCTTTAACTTAGATCAAATTGATAAATATCTAACCAGTACAACTAATACATTTTCAGTTTGACAGACCAACATATCATTTATTAAGCCACAACCTTTTCTTTCTTGTTCCTTCCTAAGATCTCATATTGATATCAGTATTACAATATAAATCATTACAACTTTTGAAAGTTCAACAGTCAAGGTATCCACCAATCTGATTACAGGGGTCAGCCAGCTCTAGCACCCTCTATACTATTGCTAGTAATCTAAGCTGAAACTACCACGATAGAGCCTTCATCCAGGAACTGAGAGGAGCAGAGATCCACAGCTAAGCACCGGGCAGAGTTCCTGGAGGCCAGTCAAAGAGAAGAAAGATATTATATGAGCAAGGGTGGGTCAAGATTGTGAGAGGAAAATCTACAGAGTCAACTCAACCAAGCTTGTGGGAACTCATGAACACAGCTATGGAGTCTGCATTGTACCTGACTAAGACCTCTGAATAAGGGAGATAGCTGTGAGGCTTGGTCTGTTTAAGAGGCTCCTGCCAGTGAGATCAGGCATCTATTCCTGGCATGAGCTGGCTTTTTGGAGCCCATTACCTATGGTGGGGCACAATGCACAGCTTTGATGCATGGGAGAGGGGCTAGTTACTTGCTTCACCTTAACACTAAGCTTTGCTAACTCCCTACCCTTTTGGAGGAGGAGTTGGGGGTGTGGGTCTAGGGGAAAAGGTGTGTGTGTGGGGGGAGAGTAAGAGGAGAGATGTGAGATAGATCTGTGTTTGGTATGTAAAATAAATTAAAATGTTAACAAAAAAGTCCCACAGTATTAAAAATTCAAACATTTTAAAAGTTTAGTCTCTTTAAAATATCCAAAGTCTCTCTTAAATGTACAGTGTTTCATAACAGTGGGAAGGGTATGGGGTAAGGGACATGGAAGGCATTGGAGAAGGGAAGGGAGGTATGGATAGGATGAAAGTGCTCTGTATTCATGTATAATAAATAAATAAACAGACAAGAAAGCCTCAAGTGAATGTACAAATAACATATCCTTTCTGTGGTTGTTTGAATCCTTAAGAGGACATTTGGAAATAAAGGGAAAATAGGAGACATTAGTAATTTAAATGTAAATATTATTGTGTATTAATATTAATACTAATGAAAAGCACAATATAACCAAAGTTGGCTAATTATGATGGTTGGGGATAGGAATAAAAATGTATTTAATAACATTTTAGAAAATTTTTAAGCTAAGTGTTGTATGTGGAAAATGACAGAATGGCAAGGTCTTTAAGAAAACCAGAATTCTTGTGTGTGCATGGGTAGGTGTGCTACAGAAGAAAATACACAGAGAGAGGAGTGGGGATCATTTGCTTGACTGTTGGTTCTATTGACATTGTTTTCAGAATGTGAAATTGACAGTATTGTTTAAGTCTTAACTAGTTACATGTAAGTCTGACAGGCTCAAACTTAAGCAAATCTTATTCAGTTAATCACAACTGCAGCAACTACGTGTGTGTGTGTGTGTGTGTGTGTGTGTGTGTGTGTGACACTTAAGACATGTCCAGAAGACAACATGTTTCTTGGGAGATTGATGTTATTTTCTTCAATGGTGTGGTCACAGATCAGTTGCTCCATTGAGTCAGCTCATACCCGCTGTCTAGTAAGTAACAAATTCAGTGATCAACACACACACAAAAGTCTTGAAAGCAGAACTTTAGTTTCATAACATCAGAATGACAGAAGGGATAAGTGACAGGAAAGGAGTGAAAAGGACTCAAACTCATTACATAAATGATAAAAAGCTCTCAAACAAGAAATACTTAAGATACATGAATTGTATATACTGCAAATAGTATATATTTAGCTACACAGTCTTCAAGCTTTATATGAAGATCAGTTTAGTGAGATTAAATCGATGGGAGTTTACCTTCTTTTGGTTTCAATGGGTAGCTAAAACATGAAACATAAAATTTTCTGCATCAAGCATTCATAAAGGAAAGATCTGCACCATCTCTGAGGCACTGAAATACTTAAGGGACAAAGTCATCAGGTAACAAGAAGGTGCTGTAGTCTAGACTTCAGATCTCTGTCTTTGCATGATCTTATAGCTTCAGTCACAGATTCAAAGTTAATTACAGAAATTTGCTTCAGTGCCATCCATGGCCCAAGTTGGTCAAATAGATTCTTGAAAGACTATTTCTTTGATTTCCCATCTCATAGCTTGAAATGTACAGGTCAGAGGGTGGAGAGAGGTAGAGTACTTGGGTAATTGCAGAGCTAGCTGAATCTAGAAGTCTGCATGGGCTTTAATTGCTGAGTGCAGAGCAGAACTGCTTTACAGCCTCATGGCATGGTTGTATCAGGAACAGCTGATGTCCTTTGTCACAGAAGTAAAAGCATCATTGCCTGAGAGTAAGGGAAGATAATCAGGAAACAAGAAGTGTTCTCAGGGCTGCCACCATCAGAACTCTGATAGTGCAAACTGCAGATGAGTCACAAGCTTTAACGACAAACATGTCTGACCATTCTAAGAACAAAACAGCTGCTGTGTCTCTCAGGCCTTTCAAATATCTTGTAACATTTCTTGTTGCTTACTTCTCCAGAGTTGTGAGCAGAATTTTGCACAATTCTAATTCGATTTAGCCAGACTGGTGTTTTAAACTTGTTTTAATTATATTTTAAATTTTGATGTGTGCATGCATGTTTGTGAATATCAATTATGCATGTGTGTATAGGTGGCAATTAAAGGTCAACTTCCTCCCCCAATACGGGTCCAGAGGATGTCATCAGGTTCTGCACTACTTGTATCCACCTACTGATCTATCTCTCCAGAATAAACGTATTTTAAGAGCTACCAAATAAAGATATCTTCTAGAAGATGTAATAACAGTTAATATCTAGTCACTCTTTGTTGTTTAGCCCATGAAATATCCAATGCTACTCTGTATATCTGTGCATTTGCTAAAAAAAGTTTCAAATGTAGTTCCACTTGATGCTCCCAAATATCAGACTTAACTGCCATGTACCATCAATTCTTAGTGAAGCAATGGAAGTGAGCACAATTCTTCTGAAGAATGTTGAGTTCTGAATGGATAAGTGGTTAAACTGAGATAAGCCCCATTAAATTGTGAAATTCTGGTGATACAGACCCTGGCATAAATAGGGGAACAGTGGCAGGGCTGTTGACTCCAATCCACCCGTCTGTGAATTCTGGCTCCATCACCTTGGTCTTGTTAGAATATGTAAGCATTTTCTGAGCATTTGCTCTTATGTGTCTTACATTGTATCAGTGATATCCCAGTACTTGTGTTTGAAAGAAAAAATGTCCTTCAGCATGTTTACTGCTTACCAATAATACTACTTTTAGTGGACGCATCACTTCACTCTCAATAGTGGACCTTTAACCAGCTTTCTTATTTGCAGGCTAAGTGAAAAACTCAGTCATCTGGCTCATGAAACTCAGGATGTTGTTGAAGAAAACTGCCCATCTCAGCCTTTGCTACAGAAAGTGCCCATGCACAGAGACTTTCCTTTTTAAATTTTTTGTATATTCCTTTGCTTTTTGCAATAAGAAGCTCCCTTAAGCTCCCCCCTATCTCCTCCCCAATTGGAGTACAACCTGGGAGAATTATCACCATGCTAGTAAAGGAGAAGAAAATCACTTTTGTGGAGAGATAATAAGGAAATAAAAGGTATTTTTAACTTACTTTTTTAAAATACAAGACTTTATTAAATTATGGAATTCTAGTAAAAGTTCAGTACTATTCAATTCTTATTTTTTCTTTTTTTATTAAGAATAAAGTTTCATTCTTTATACATGTATCCCCTTGTTCAAACTCCCTTCCCCCTCCCACCCTTCCCAGCCACTCTCTTTTCTCCTCATCACTTTATCTCCTCCCCAGAAAGGGCAGTCGGTCCCAAGGTCCCAAGTTGCCTTAGTTCAGCATCCACTCCAGGCAGATCCACTTTCCTCATCCCAACATCAAGACTGAGTCAGATGTTCCTCTGGAGGGAATGGGATCCAAGGTGCTTCAGATTCCAAGCTGTTCAGTGGTTGTGGTTTGCAGCTTGGGAATGCTTTGTTTTTTGTCTAAAGTCCACTGATGAGAAAGTCCATCCCCTGCTAATCTTTCTGGGTTTGTGATACCTTTCTCAGGAGGATATTCTCCAAATCTATCCATTTGCTTTCGAATTTTAGGATATCATTTTTTTCTTAATGCTGAGCAGTACTCCATTGTGTAGATGTACCACAATTTGTTAATCCATTCTTCATTTGATGGGTATCTAGTTTGTTTCCAGGTTCTTGCTATTACAAATAATGCTGCTATGAACATAGTTGAGCTAATGTCTTTGGAGTGTGAATGTGCATCTTTAGGATATATACCCATAGTGGTATTGCTTATTATTAAGAGTCACCAATCTACAGGTGACTATGAGCTGCCAGTGTTAAAAGTACTGCCTGCAGCAGTTTCTACATCAAAAACTCTACGTATCTAAAAAGAAGAAAACGGAATAAGAGAAAAGAAAATACAAACAACAAGCACCCAAACAAACAAACAAACAAAAAACACCAGGAAAACAGTTGGAGAATTCTAATTTAGATGTCTCAGTCAGTGTTTTGTTGCTGTGAGGAGACACCATGATCACAGCAACTCTTGTAAAACAAAGTGCTTATTTGTGGCTTGATTACAGTTTGAGAGGTTTAGTCCATTATCTATGTAGTCCACTATGCATCGTGGTGGGGAGCATGGCAGCATGCAGGCATCAGAATGTTAGAAAATTAGCTGAGAGATGGATCTACAGCTGGATCTTCTGTAAGCTGGAAAAGCCAGACTCTGGGACTGCCATGGGATTCTGAAACCTCAAAGTTCACCCCCATTGACAAGCTTCCTCCAAAAATGACACATCTCTAATTATTTTCAAATAGTTCCAGTCCCTGATAACTGAGTATTCAGACATATGCTCCTATGGGGGCATTCTTATTCAAACCACCACAACAGGGAATAGCAGAACTGTGAGCATTTTATCTATGATGTTAACATGTAAAATTTTACATCTTACATATTCATCATAATAATGTGATAATTTGTTCTGTATTCCCATCCCCACTAAGTCTTTATTTCAATATAGTATTATGTTTTTATAGTTTATTGTTCCTCTATTTTCTAGCAAAATAGACATATCTTATGTGCGCTTAGGTTTGAGAAGAGACCAAATGTTCAAACTTTATATTTCTTTCCAGTAAAAATTGTACATTCTTCTGTTGTTCAGAAAGCTCTCATTTGCCTTTAAAACCTGAAGATCCTCATCCAGGTACACAAGATACAAAGATGGATACCTAATATGACAAAACAATCATTTTATTAGCAATTTTAATATCATTTCTATCTACCTGGATGAATTTAACAAACAGTAATTCAAATTTTAATTCTGCAATACACAAGGAGAGTTTCCATTTGGTAGAACATTTATTCTAAATTGTCATAATTTAAACCTAATGAAATTGCTCCTTGGGGATACATATATAAGTCCACTGTTTAAGAACTAACAAAACATCTTGAAGCCAAGACTTGGTTCTTGCTGTTAAAAACAGAAGTCGTATTTTAATATTTCTAAAGCAAATTCTTTGTTACAATGAATTCTACTTTACAATATAGCTCTGAAATTGTTACCAAAGGTAACACAATTAGCAGACTATGCTCTTCACATCTATAGCCATGGCTAAAAGGCATCTAGTACAATGTATTTTTTTTTACCCACACAGCTGGGACCTGAACCCCAAGTATACTTGTATTCTTGCCAATAGAATCTGTGCTCATATAACAATCATATTCTATTGAAAGAAAGAGGCAGAGACACTGAAATAAACACAAACAAGACAGTGCAGACTGAATGCTAGTTGTCTGATATCTTAAAGACTAAGGAACCAAATGCAGCTTTGACATGCTCTTGGTGTCAGATTGACTCAGTGCTGTGAGACTGGCTGAGGTTCAGTCCCTTAGCTGTGGGACTCCTGTCTTTCCCCAAAGTGTTGATGATGATCCCAGGTAAGGCTGATGGAACAGCTGTGTGAGCACAGAGTGTTATCTGTAGCAATTCCAAGTCTAGCATGTGTTTTTACAACAACAACTTCTGCAAATTAGTTCGTAAAAGCTAATGGTTGAAAGTCAATGACATTTTGAAAAAGAGAAAACATGGTATAAACAGACAGTTTTTTAAAGATGTGGTAAGGAACTATATACAGTTGTTCACTAAATAATGAAAAATGAAAAATTCATATTAGAGACTTTTGGATGAAAATAATAAATAGAAATTTATATCAGATTAATTTCTATGAACTTTGACTTTGAGATAAGTTGAGGTTGAGCCATGGGATGCATTGAACTTACCCATATTAGGGAAGTTGCTTACACAAATGATTCTAGGTTTTCCATATCAAAAGTAGGTCAGCTTCCAGCATTCTTTGATCCATTTACATTCCAGTCCTGAGGCTAATATGAGAAAAACAGAATTGGCATCTTTTTCTCGATGGATTATTCACCTGCACATTCTATTTTTCTACCCATATTACACAGAAAACCACAGTTTATATAAATCATGAATAAATTGTTTCTTCATTCTAGGCATCTTTGTCAATAACTTCATGATAGTGCATCTTGCCCATATTGAAAACTGCACTTAGCACTCCCAATCTTTGCAAACACTATCACACCAAAATATTGCAAATAACTATGTTAAATACTAATATTGATGCCTAATGTATTTGCAGACATTTGGCAGATGTAAGTCCTATTGAAAATAAAATAGCTTCTGTTTTATATTCACATTACATTTACAGAATTCTCTCAGTTTGTGCTTTTTTTTTTTTTTTTTTAAACTTTTTATTTATTTGTTTATTTGCCTTGGTGTTTGCCTGGAACTGGAACTACAGACAGTTGTTAGCTGCCATGTGGGTGCTGGGAGTCGAACCCGGGTCCTCTGGAAGAGCAGGCGGTGCTCTTAACCACTGAGCCATCTCTCCAGCCCCGTGCTTTTTTTTTTTATTACATCTATATCCATCTTCAGACCTTGAATAGTTTTCTTCACCTGTTTGTATTTTCTTGGCTTTCTTGGCAGCCTAAAGAATTGTTGATTTTTTTCTAGTTTTTTTGTTTTCCCATGATTTCTTAAGGAATTTTTTTCATATCGTCTTTGAGGATTTCCATTATCATGGTAAAGTTTGTATCTTATACTTTTGCATCATTGGACTATTCAGGTTATCTGGCCACTGGTGAGTCCATATTACCAAGGCTGTTGTTGATTGTGTTTTTATACTCTTTTAGGTCTAGTTGCTGATTTCTGGCTTTGTCTTTGTTGGATGGGTGTTTTGTTCCTTGTTTTCTGTTTTGTCTTTGGTATTCTAGTCTTCATAGCCTTTATTTCTGGCAGTTGGTATGACTTCAGATCCAACTGGGAGTCTCTGTCTAAATTATAGACTGGATTTCTGGAAGCTAGTTTGTCATTTAGAGCAGGAGGTGTCTGCCCAAGCTGTGGGGTGAGATATGATGATGAGGAAGGGAATGTGGCCTGGAAAAATTGAGTGAGTAGAAGTGGTCCAATGGTAGGCTTTCTATCTGTGTTTATAGTGGTCTCTGCCCCAGCAAGAAGTCTCTACCTCAGTTCACCTATCTGTTTTTCTGACTTGCTTGGCCTCATCTGTTCTTCTGACTAGTGTGGCCTGCTCCTGAGCAGCAGAAGTTATCCCCAGTTGAAGCCAAAAACACAACAGTGAGGGGGCTATGATGGGGGTAGGACTTTTAGGGGACAGTTCAGCTGGCAGGTGGGTCACTAACCTGTTTTCCTGACTGATAAAGCTTACACCTGAGCATTAGGAGTCTGCCCCTTATTCAAATTACAAAAACTACTTTCCCCTCTTTAGAGGGGAAACACCTATCTACTCAATGCTTCACAAAATAGCTTTGTCAGTGCAGAGCATCATGGTCTAAGCTAAATCTAGGCACTCCAAATGAAAGGAAACATATGTCCCAGTGGCAACGCTCTAATAGCAGAAGAGGCAGCCAATAAGTTGCTATGGAGTTATTTTTGAAGGAGAAAAGAGTCAGTGTCAACATTACAGCCCTTCAGTTTCAGTTGCAAATTGATTGTGAAATCTGAAAGAAGTCTGACTTTCAGCATGTGAATTTCAACATACTATCTCAGGATTTCTCCTTTAAATAAAATTAATCTTATTGCTTTAGCTAAAACTTCAAGAACTATATTGAATAGATAAGGGGAGAGAGGACATCCTTGTCTAGTTCCTGATTTCAGTGGGATTGCTTTGAGTTTTTCTCCATTACGTTTGCTGCTGGCTGTCAGCTTCTTGTAAATTGCCTTTATTCTATTTAAGTATTTTCCCCGTATTCCTGATCTCTCCAGAAGTAACAGATCTATTTGGCAACAATTTTAAATCACAGAAGAAAGAAATCGAAGAGCATATCAGAAAATGGAAAGATCTCCCATGTTCCTGGATAGGTGGGATCAACATAGTAAAAATATCAATCTTACCAAAGGAAATCTACAGATTCAATGCACTGCCCATCAAAATCCCAACACAATATTTTTTGGACCTTGAAAGAAAAATACTCAATTTCATTTGGAATAACAGGAAAGCCAGGATTGCCAAAACAATTTTACTCAACAAAAGAAACTCGGGAGGCATCACCATCCCTGACTTCAAGATATACTATAGAGCTACAGTAATAAAAACAGCCTGGTAGTGGCATAAAAACAGACTTGTGGATCAATGGAATAGATTTGAGGATCCAGACATTAACCCAAAAACCTATGAACACCTGATCTTTGACAAAGAGGCCCAAAATATTCAATGGAAAAAAGATAGCATATTTAACAAATAGTGTTGGCATAGCTGGATGGTAGTGTGTAGAAAAATGCAAATAGATCCAAGCCTGTCACCTTGCACAAAACTCAAATCCAAGTGGATCAAAGACCTCAACATAAACCCAGCCACTTTAAACTTGATAGAAAAGAAAGTGGGAAATACACTTCTACAAATTGGCACAGGTGACCACTTCCTAAATGTAACACCAATGGCACAGACACTAAAATAAACAATCAATAAGTGGGATCTCCCGAAACTGAGAAGCTTCTGTAAAGCAAAGGACACTGTCAATAGGACCAAAGGACAGCCTACACAATGGGAAAAGATTTTCACCGACCCTACAAGTGATAGAGGACTGATCTCTAAGATATATAAAGAACTCAAGAATCTAGAGCCCATAACCTTGAATAACCCAATCAAAAAATGGGGTTCAGATCTAAAAAGGGAATTCTCAGCAGAAGAATTACGAATGGCTGAAAGGCACCTGAAAAAGTACTCATCATCTTTAGCCATCAGAGAAATGCAAATCAAAAGAACTTTGAGATACCACCGGACACGTGTTAGAATGGCTAAGATAAAAGACACAGATGACAGCCTATGCTGGAGAGGATGCAGAGCAAGGGGAACACTCCTCCATTTTTGGTGAGAGTGTAAGCTTGTTCAGCCACTTTAGAATGCAGTATGGTGGTTTCTCGGAAAATTGAGAATCAATCTCCCCAAGGACCGAGAAATACCACTTTTGGGTGTATACCCTAAAGATGCACATTCGCACTCCAAAGGTCAACTATGTTCATAGCAGCGTTATTTGCAATAGCAAGAACCTGGAAACAACCTAGATGTCCCTCAACTGAAGAATGGATTAACAAACTGTGGTACATCTCCACAATGGAGTGCTACTCAGCAGTAAGAAAAAATGATATCCTAAAATTCACAGGCAAATGGATGGATTTGGGGAATATCCTCCTGAACGAGGTATCACAAACCCAGAAAGATAAGCAGGAGATGTACTCACTCATTAGTGGACTCCAAACAAACAAACAAACAAGAAAAAAGCAAAACATACCCAAGCTTCAAACCACAACCACTGAACAGCTTGGGATCAGAAACATCTTGGACTGACTCCTTGGATTCCACTCCCCCTAGAGCAACACCTCACTCAGTCTTGAGGTTGAGGGGAGAAAACTGGATCTACCAAGAGTGGAGGCTGAACTAAGCAATATTGGGACAATGGGACCTTGGGACCTTAGGGTGGCCTGCCCAGGGTGCGGGGATAGGGAGTTGTGGAGAAGAGAGAATGACTTCATGTGGTGGGAAGGGGAAAGGGACCTTGAAGAAGGATATACAAGGATAGAAAGTGTGACTTCTTTTTCATAATAATAATAAAAAATAAAATTAATCTAAATGAATTTGTATGATTGTTTATGTGCAATAACATTTAAGAATTACATTTGATAAAGTGTTTACTCCATATTATGGGTTATTTCCTAATTTGTAAAAAATGAGCCCCTAACATGCCAGTCCCTAGAACTTTTGCTCACTTGAAGCATTCATCTCTAAGATCAGAGATAAAATGTAACAGCTTCACATAAGGCAGTTCTGTGCTTTATTTCTATCTCTGTGAACTATTGAGATTAATTACTGTACAGTGTTTAAAACCCCCAGCTAGGCAGTGGTGGCACATACCCGTATTGACAGCACTTGGGAGGCAGAAGTAGAAGGACCTTTGTGAGTTCGAGGCCTGCATGGAGCTACACAGAGAAACCTTGTCTCAAAAAACCAAACATCAAACCAAGCGAAACCAAAAACCTCCTGGGCCATGCTGAAGCTATGATCCCACATTTTCAACAATCTTTAAATTTGTTAAGTAGGGTGATATTTATGTCATAATTGTCTACATTTGGTAGAAGTTTTATGTATTATGTTCGGGATAGAAAGATATTCAGAATTATATTCTCTGTGTGTTTATTGTTTTTGTGTGTATTTCTGTGTTTATATATTTATATATAATTTATATATATGTGTGTATGTAGGCAAGCATGTGTGCCTATTTGTAAATGTACACATGTGTTTGTGCATGTATGTGTTTGTTTGTATGTGAGAACATGTTTGACTCCTGTAGACATATTATAGTTAAGAAGCCATTCTCAGAGTATCTCTTCCCTAATATATAATGAAACTGATAAAGTATGTGATAAACATAAATAAATAAATAAATAAATGATAAATACTTCCAGAAAATGATTTTATTTTTACCAAAAAATTTCTAGATTTTATGAAGTCATTAGGATGTTTTTTTTTAATTTTAGTACTTTTCTGTCTATGGTATGAAATTCTGAATTATGTTTTCATTGTATTTTATCACAAAAACTAAATAAACTTTTAAGTTTCTACATTTTTTTCCATTTTACTTTTGACTTTTAAACTCTATGGGATTCCTGAATACCACTAAATAAATGCTCTGTGTGAATTCGAATAATGCAGTTATATAAGAACTGTAGCCATCTGTTCTTCTCCAACCAAGCCCTACCCCAAACTCCTTTTTAGTGCAGTATGAAAATATTATTTTTGATGATATTTTCAACACCAACACTGCATACCCATGAATACAAAGGTCCAAACAGAAACCTATTTTTAATATGCACATCAAACATTCTAGAATGCCTCTCCTTCTTATCCTTATCAGTCACCATATACTATTCTTCTTCCTTAATTTTTCCAGGGCCAAGGACTAAGCAACTAAGGAATACAATATAGGGAGAAGCAGAGAAATTATTCAAACCAGCCATCTTGAGTTGCTCACCTCTTCTTATCTTTCTAAGTGAAATGGAAAAAGAAGAAAGTCATCTGAGGCTTCCTGTAACTCTGTCTTTTTATGAAGCCATATTTCCACATGGCAATATGAGGCCCAGAGCCTCATTCTTCTTACATATAGCAGATGAGTAAAATAGACTTCTTTTCTTTCTGGAATATTTTCTACTAAATAAAATTCTTTTGGAAGGTTCATGGCATAAAAACTGTGGTTGCAAAAAAAATAATTATCATTTCAATTACTATGAAGTAAAAACATGTGATAGTTTGTTTTCAGTTTGTATGTTTATGTTAGGGGACACTTTTTAAATATGTAATCCCTAGATGGGATAGATGCAATAGTCTTCAAGTACCAAAGATTCATATATGTATATAGATAGCTACATACAAGTATATACATATATATAGTTGTATATTTTAATACATGATAATTATTGGGTGTTGAGCTAAACTGTTGTTAACATATTGAGAATAAGTCTGGATTTATTTAACACAGAGCAATTGTATGTTGATATTAGTTGATCTATCTAGCTAAATTCTTTGTTTCTTTTTATTTACAAACACATCAGTTGTCCTTTCCACTGTCATATTCATTTACATACATTCTAAAAATGAAGCTGTCAAGGGTTGGAGAGATGGCTCAGTAATTAAGAGTGCTTTCTGCTCATGTAGAAGAACAATTTATTTTTCAGCACCCATGTCAGGCCACTTACAACTACCTGAAATTCTAGTTCCTGGGTATCTGATATCATTATCTTTCCATTGCATACAAGTATGTGTGTTCATACACAGAGACACATACACACACCAATAAAAGTATTTTTAAATGTCTTTTACAAATGTAGCAGCCATATTTTCTGAATATACATAAAATATAAGCCTGATCCCAGCACTGCAGATGATTAAATGGATACTTAAATTAGTTAGATTGCTTTTCTTAGTATTCTCTCCTCTATCTCTTTATGTGGCATAATTAGATACACATCTTATAAAATAATATGAAATATGTTTTTGTACCTACATACAAGTTTATACATACACAACTACAGAGGTCTGAGGAGTTGTTTTTAGCTACTGGTCCCCTTCGTGCATTCCACTCACTCTCACTGTGCACCTCAAAATCAGCCACCCTCTTTCAAAGGATGCTCCTCTACTCCATTTCCTTCTGGAGAACTCTGTACCCTGAGGAATCGTTTGGAAGGGTAGAAACTCCATTGTAACTACAATTTAATTGCTGAAATAGTTCTTCTGCTTCTCCAACATGTTGATCCCACTCCTTAAAATGCTCCCTTAGTTTATAAACCCTACCCAGATTGTCATGAGTTCACTTTCTTTGGGAGTTTGATTGATAATGTTATCCTATATTTCCCCAATAATACATGTATTTAGTTCATTTTTAAGTATTTTTTCTGAAATAAACATGACTCTGCACATATTTTTAAATACTGGTGCTTTTGTTTATGCATGACATTAGCATAGAGTATCAGTGCTCATTCAAATTTAAATGTGTTTTTAATATTTATGATTTTTTTCTGTGTGGCTCTCTAAAAGATTTAATGTAATTGACACTTGAAATAGCTATTTGATTATACACTTAATTTTTAAATTGAATTTTTAAGCAATTTTAAGGCATACTATATGCCAGATACTTTATAAAGGACACCCCAAATAATATATTATGTAAAACTGTAGATGAGGTTTTTTTATCTACATATATTCTGAAGCATTATTATATGCTCTTAAGCTTTTATAATTTCTTTATAGAGTATGCCAAAATGATTTCTGGTCATTTAAATTTGCATTTCCTTCTCATCTATTAGCAGGGAAGAATGTGTCTATCTATCATGTATTTTGCCTGATTATGTTTCCAATTCAGTGAACTGTCTGCTCATATTCTTTGCTTCTCTAGTGGACAAATTAATTAGACAAATTGGATTGGGAGGGTTTGGGTGAGTGGTTGGAATCCACAAAACTCAATAGGCTTTAAAATATATCACAATTTCCAAATTAAATGATTCTGTGCACAATGCCAAATTGTATGCATATTCAACTGTCCTAAAACATATGAGGATGTTTCCCACAATCTTTACTTCTACACTGGAGTGTGATCAGAAAAACATAGCATAGATTTCTGTGAAAGATCAGAGGCAGTAATTGAACTCTGAAAAATAACATACTCTTCTAAGGAGTCAAAGAGTATTTGACTGCAGTTATTAGGTACAAAATATGTATTGATATGTCTTGAAAATAAATTGAAATTTAAACAACATTCTTCAATTTTACAAATCAAAATTGAGTATTGAAGTAGCACTCAATCCCAGCTATATCATGTGAGAAGATTTTGACACAGTGGGGCTGGAGAGGTGGTTCAGAGGTTAAGAGCACTGGCTGCTGTTTCAGAGGTCCTGAGTTCAATTCCCAGCGACCACATGGTGGCTCACAACCATCTATAATGACATCTGGTACCCTCTTCTGTACACTGTACTGTATACATAATAAATAAATAAATATTTTTTAAAAAATGAAAAGATTTGGACACAGATAAAACAAGATCTTAAAGAATTTTACTTTTTGTTTCTAATTTTCAAGAGGTGGAATAAAAATTAAGCCATTATGGTCTTCAGTGTTAGAAAACTTCAGCCATCAGTGTGAATATTTGAAAGTGTTGTAGGGAAAAACTAGGTCTTGACTTGCCCAGCTCTGTGCTGTATAGCCACCAAGAAATCTCATGCAGAGGCATCTTACAGAATATGGACTAGCAAGGAAAGCATAGGAAATAAGTTCTGGAGGAAGTTTCTAGTTTTCACAAATCAAGAATTCTTTTTCTGTACTTAGAGTTCAACAGCAGAGGTAACAGTCAAAACAATCCTGTAATATTTTTAGCTCTATGATGTCAGATGAGACATAACTCTTTTCAAAAGGGAAAGTTCATGTCTGAGTGTTTACTCACACACTAGACACATCACTCTGCCTCACTACATCAAGTACTTGATGACAACAGCACCAGAGAGCCAATTCTGCTAAGAATAAGTTTGGCTAAGCAAGTAACAGTATTGGGGCGACATCAGGGACAGTATCAGATGAGCGGTCCCCAAAGCTATTCCCAAGGCAAAAAGAGTTCTATTAATGGAACCTCAGAAAATTGGTCTTATGTTTAACATAAACTGTCAAACAGTCAGCTCTTTGCTACACATGTAGCCTAGTATAATGAAATGTATGCTATAGCACTTTGGGAGGTGAAGGCAGGATGGTAAGCTATCTTCTCAAAAGGTTCTATCATTTTGTGACTGTTAATCTTCTTTGTCTGTCAAGTGGAATTAGAATCACCTAGAAGACATTTTTCTGGGTATTTCCTGGAGGCAGTTCTTAGACATGTTGAACCGAGGAGGGCAGGTCCATCTTAATGTGACAGTAATATTCCATAGACCGAGACCAAAACTGCACAAGAAGGGAGAAGCACCCTAGTATGGGTATTCATTTTTCTCTTTACTGACTGTGGATGCCATGTGACCCTTCTCCTCATGTGTTGGCAATCATGACTGCCATGCCAGAATTGTCATCTCAAAAATGAGGACATTGAATGCTTCTTCTTTCTTCCTCTAATTTTATTCGTGTTATGTTATGTTCAGTTGATATTCCTGGGAAGCCTGCTTGTCTCTGAAGTGAAACACAGTAGGAGTGGATCTGGGGGAGAGAGGAGATGCGGGGGTAAAAGTGGGAGGAGTACAGGGAGGGGAAACTGGTTGGGGTCCAATGCACGAGAAAATAAATGAATAAAAAAATAGTGTTGGTTCTTGTCAAGTATTTTCAAGCAAGAAGAAAAGTAAAACAAGTATGTGTTAAATTTCAGCTTTAAAATTTTAAAACAAACTAAAATTTAACGAAACTCAAATATTCAAAGGAATGCTCATCTTTAGAAGATAAAAGTCAGTTTTAAAGTGAAACAACAGTGATAAGTATATGCTCTATAGAGCCTGAAGTGCATAAAGAGTATTTTATATTTACCATATTCAACTCAAATCTATATCAGTTTGATTTTAAGTAAGACAGGGTAAATACACCCCTACAGAATGTACCTGAAAGTCTTTGGGTAAAATACACTGTGATATTGGGAAAATGTAACTCAGGTTTATTTACACAAAGTTATGGTTTATAAAAATATTTGTAATAAATTTAGTTACTTTTATATTTTTCTAACAGCTAGAATAGAATACATATTTCTTCTTATTATTATAAAATGTCATATGTTTTAATCCATGTATCCATTTGTTCAGGCTCTCTTCCCCCTCCTGCTCCTCCCAGTCACTCACTCTTCTCTCCATCAGTTTATCGCCTCATCAGCAAGGGCAAGAGGTCCCAAGGTCCCAAGGTGGCTTAGTTCAACATCCACTCTAGGCAGATCTACTTTCCTCACCCTCACATCAAGATTGAGTCAGGTGTTCCTCTGTAGGGAATGGGCTCCAACATGCCAGTCCAAGGTGTTTCAGATCCCAAGCTGTTCAGTGGATGTGGTTTGCAGTTTAGACATGCTTAGCTTTTTTTATTTAATGTCTACTAATGAGTGAGTATATTTGCTGTTTATCTTTCTGAGTTTGGTATCTCTATCAGGAGGATATTTTCCAAATCCATTCATTTGCCTGCCAATTTTAGGGTATCATTTTTTTTCATAGAAAACTCAAGAAACTAGAGCCCAAACTTTGAATAACCCAATCGAAAAAAGGGGCTCAGTACTAAAAAGGGAATTCTCAGCAGAGGAATTACAAATGGCTGAAAGGCATTTGAAAAAGTGCTCATCATCTTTAGCCATCAGAGAAATGCCAACCAAAACAACTTTGAGATACCACCCGTCAGATTGGCTAAGATAAAAGGCCTAGATGACAGCCTATCCTGGAGAGGTTGTGGAGCAAGGGGAACACTCCTCCATTGTTGGAGGGAGTGTAAGCTGGTTCAGACACTTTGGAATGCAGTATGGCGATTTCTCAGAAAACTGGGAATCAATCTCCCCAAGGATCCAGCAATACGACTTCTGGGTGTGTACCCTAAAGATGCACAGTTGCACTTCAAAGGCATTAGCTCAACTATGTTCATAGCAGCATTATTTGTAATAGCAAGAACCTGGAAACAATCTAGATGCCCCTCAACTGAAGAGTGGATTAACAAACTATAGTACATTTACACAATGGAGAACTACTCAGCAGTGAGAAAAAAAGAATACATATTTTTTAATGGCTGCTAGTGTAAGGGAAATGCTTGTGCTAGGTTTATGCCTTTAATTCTTAAATGCTGCAGGCATCCCATGTATACCTGATATGACTGGAGTATTTTCTCTATATTGTTCAAGATTTCTAAAATATTAATTAAAGCATATATAATAAGACTTTCTAATTCTCCATCAGTTTTATGTATTTATATTAATGCTATCAGTCAGTTACTTGTAAATTTCTTGTGTCTATAAAATTCCATGTCCTAATTTTAACTATTTTTCAGAATAAGTATGGTGAAAGGAATGTTCAAAAGCATTATATTGAAGGATACTTTCATATAAATATACACTTCATTATTGCATGAATTTCTAAAAGCTAAGATTAAAAATCGTCCCAAGAAAGCTTTAAAATTTCTCTGATACTTTTAGATTAATAATTTCTTTATTCAAAAAAGCAGGATTTAAATTTAACTGCATTTTTATGTTTGAATATAGGAAAATCAACCAATACTATAATTTATAACTTATTTGTAAATAAAGTAATCTTTTTAATGTGTCAGTTTGGTTAATTTAGACCCTGAAGTTATTCTATTTATTCAATTATTGCCTATATTGGTGTGATGATACGTTTATATGATTAAAATCTATAATTGACTTATGAAGCAATGGAGACAGATGAAATTACACAAGCAAGCCTTGCTTGGGCTAAAAGAGGTTCAAACCAGAGCTGAACTTAGTGAAGTAACTTCTGGGTCATTAGCTTCACCCCAAGCCTATCAGTCCACCTTGTTTTTCTGCATACCCAACCATATAAACTTCAGATGCAGTTATCTATCACAATCACATGCTGGTGTGAGCATGATTTTTTTGTATTAAGTACATTAATATGTAATTTCTAATGATTTTTTTTTGACTTAACCTTCACTGATACATTTGCCTGGACTTTTATAATAAAGAACACAATCAAACCAATGATTATCAATTCCAAACAATAAATTGAACTTCCTACCTCTGTGAAAGTAAAATAATATTGTAGAAGTCAATTAAGCAATTCATTACTACTAGATAATATTTAGTTTGTGAATTTTTGTTATTGCAACAGTTATTTATCTTAAGACTGTTTGGGCTTTTGTAATCTTACTTGTTTCATAGTTGATGATTTGGATGACACTATAAAAGTCCATATAAATATGCTGTATATGTGGTACTTAGGAGAGGACAGACATTACTAGCAACTTTGCTTTAGAATATGTAAAAGGGGGATTTGCACTTAAGTCAATAAAAGCAGAAAAATTCTTTCAAAAGAAAAGTCTAACATTCCTATTTTCTCTCTCAACCTAACCATATAGCAAAAAAGTAGAGAGAATACTAAGCCATGTTCATAAAATTTCCTCCAGAGTTTTAACTAGAATATTTCAGGAGTTTATTAGAAGGTATCTGTTTTCATTTTACCTATGTTAACGTTACACTGATGCCTCAGTGTATACTGTCATGTCAGAAGTAGCAATACACTTTATTTTATTCATTCATAACTCCCAATATCATAAAAATTGATAATCAAACATTGTATCAAATTTCTTACCTCTGGTACCTTAAATTAACTTCATTTTACATAAATTTCCTATGTTTTCATTTCTAAGTACATTCACATGTTATTTTAAGGATCATTCTACTTGTTAGACAAAAGTTGTTTTATTTCCCATCATATTGGGAGAATGGGTCTTAGGTTAATTTCCTCTGTGCTGATGGAGGAGGGAGTAATGTGAGTTTACTCCTGACTTCTGAATTGGTTTTCACATGCCAATATTTCTGGTGAGTATCTATGATGCAAGCTGAATAGGTTTCTCTTACTTCAGTCTTCATGATCAATGCGTCAAATATGCAGGAACAATGACATTTGATGAGGATTTCACACTCTAGTTTTATTACATAGTTCAAAGTCAGCCTTGAGATCAATGTTGAAGGGCACAGAGGGAGAGGTATAAATAAATCATGTGATGCTATTGATAATCGTCAAACTATGGAACATAAGAATTTAATATTAAGGTATTATATCTAGATTTTCAAATGCTACTGCTGGACTGTCATTAATCAATGGACTTTTATAAAAGAGAGGTATCATCTTTTAAAGTGAATTATAATTAAGTGGTATTTCTAGTGACTATTGTTCATGTTTGGGGCTCAGAAAAATGTTGTCACCAACATTAAGAAGGTGAAGTTGGTTAGAAGACTAGTAGAATTTGTCTTGCAATCCTATAGCTTGAGAGATTTTAAACATATCCAGAAGCAGTCTCTTTAGTTAAAGTCAGGGAGATACATTTGCTGTTGCTATCAGGGGCAATAGACTTCAGTGTATAGGAGTTCAGTACATGAACTCCATTTTATTTGGATCTTCAGCAAGTAACTGTAGCAAAGGACTGGAAATACACATCCCAGAATTGTCAGAGAGCTTTATCCTTCAAACATCCTTAGCTCTATGTGTGTGTATATGTATATATGTACTATATAGCTATCAAGGCCTTTTTTACATCAGCTTTCAATTATAAATGGTAGATAAAAGTAGCAAGTATAAAAATCAATTCCCCTTCTAGCCTCCTATATATATGCTAATGAAGACAACAGAAAAGTGTTATTTAAAAATCCATGTGCTCTTTGTTGTGAAGAAGGTCACAGAGAAGGACATACCTTATTGAAAGAAGACCTATCTTTCAGGTGAGGATTAGAGAAGCCATTCTTGAACTGAAGTTTAAAACTCAGCTTAAAACTGTGTATGCAGAAGAGATAAAAGGTTAGTATTTTTGTTGTACAAGATTTCTGATCCCATAAAGTCCAGAGTTTCAGACCCTCCTGAGGCAGCTTTCCTCCCCTTCCCCTTCCAAAATATGATCCAAATGCTTATATTAATTTCATCCTGCTTGGCCTATGTCTCAGACACATTGCTAACTAGCTCTTTCTTCTTACTTCAACCCATTTCAGTAATCTATCTGGCCAATTGTTCGTGGCCGTGCCTCACCTGGGCCCCTTGTTTCTTTTTGCCAGCTGGATTGGGTCTGTTTGACTCAGCACTCCTTCTACTTGGACCTCAGTTTTCCTGCCTACTTCTTCTGCGATACCAGCACAGGACAAAAAAGTTCCTTTATTTATAGTATACAGACAAATATTCTCACCACACAATTTGTTTGGCATAGTATTCACAAACAGTCTTCTATGACATACCAGAATGTATAATTTATGCAGTAGGAACCAATGAATATGTAGATATTCAAGCAGTAATTGTTGTCTTAGTGACCTTCAATATCAATGTGTAGATTTGTGCTTAGACACTCCTACTTCTGAGATAAATAAGAAACCCATAGTAGATGCACACTGTGAAACTATACAGATAGGGATAAAATAAAATTAACTGTACAGGTAGGCATGCAAGGACAGCAGATAGAAAACAAACTATGGAAACAAAATTCTTGAGAACAATTTCAGAGAAAATATTAAATAGCAAACCCAGGATTTTCAGTTGTCTTCTGTAAGTATGATAACTTGGGGTGTATTCAAGAATCAGGGTTCCTCCAAGAGAAAAAACTGGTGTGTTATGGAATGTATAACCCAACAAGGTTTTAGGGTTTACCCATGGGTGTATACTTATGCTCTTTCAAACTTCTAGCAAGCCCTAAATGTATAATTTGAGCAATGAAGTTGGCTGAGGAACTGTTGTGACATTCATTGTTGAAGGAGGGTGATATAACGAGAGTGACAAGGAATGAAGAACAGACAGAAAAGCTGGCAACAGGTTGGCCATTTGCTCTGATAAAGATGCACAAACATGACAGAAACTCAACTGGTTTATTGGGTTTATTATATACAGCTGATCTAGGTAGGAAACAAGTTAGATAATCTTAGTAGGAGAGGTCTGTTGTAGTGATCCATCCAGGAGGAGGAGGAAGCTCAAGTGAGACTTCTGCATAAGTGAAGGGCAGACACTTGTCATTTCTACTTGGACAAAGGGAAAGCTTTGCTACTACTCTGAGCTTCATACATGGAAGACCTTACTTTTTCTGTGTGTCTAAAGCACTGGGGTCCTTAAGATGGCTGTGTTTATATTAATAATACATATTCATTCAGTACTTCATCCACTCCCCACAAAAACCCAAGAGACAATTATTGAAAAATCAGAGCAGAACTACTGATGTTAGAACAAAGGGCCATAAAGACACTTATCTCTGAAGTATCTGAAAAGAGTATTAGTTTAATTATGACAATACAGCAAGACATATTCTTTCAAGAAACATTTACAAATTTAAGCTATAACAAAAGGCAAAATCTAGACTTGGCACATGGTAGAGAGTTTTGGGAAACTAAAATACAACAGAGATACCACAGGCACACACAAATAGCTTCCCTCTTGAGATATTTGCAAAACATGAGCTGCACAACACAAGATCAAGCTGAAAATCTGTAGAAGGCACACAGAAAATTCTACCACCTGCCATTTCCCTTTAGGAGAAGGAAACATTTTCCAAGATTTTAATAAAAAGATTTTGCTATGGTACATTTACCAGTAGTGGAAAGCATCTCACCAAATCCAGTGTACTTTTGAATTGACTCCATTTATGACTAAATTAAAGTCAGTGGTTACTCTTTTATTTATCTGAAAACCCTGTGTGTGGGGGGAACCTCTCTGTGGTATGTTTTACTTTTATTTATTTATGTGGGTTGCGTGGGTAAATACCACAGTATACTTATGGGAGGTCAGAGGACAACTTAGAAGTTGATTCCCTTTCTATCTTGTGGGAAATCAACCTCAAGTTGTCAGGCTGGGTGCCATCAACACTTAACGTCTAAGCTATCTTTTTGGCTTCAGACTTTATAGCTTTTATTTGTAATATTCATCATTATGCAAACCATAGGAATTTGTTGACATAGAACTTCATTGTGATTGATTAAAAGGATAAAGTAGAACATGTGATCCGAGTTTTGCATGACCTGATGTTGGGATCAGAATTAATGATCATAAAGTGATACCATTCAATACCTTAAGACTTAAAAATTATGGCAATAGTAAAAAGGTTCATAGAGGCATTCACTAAGCTACAAAAATAAAATAAATATGACAGAATCAAAACTACAATATCTGCAATTAAGAAATCTACGGATAGTTTACAAAGGTCAATAAAAATCCAAAATATTTCATTACTACTATGAATATTACTATAATAAAAAAGAGCTAAATTTTTATGAATCTGCCATGGACTGTGTGTATCTCTAACAAAAGATAAAGAATGCTGGAGATCAGACACATTCAAAGCATATGGCTGGGCTCTGCAGTTAAATTGCTGAATGATGAAGAAAATAAATCTATTTCCAAGTGGATAGAGAAGGAAAAGTCATAATGTTTAGAAAAAGAACAACAACAATAATAATAAATAACAATAAGAAACATATCAGAAACTAAAGTAATGGGAAGCTATTGACTTCATATCTTTAAATTTTTCAAATAATTTTTAATTTACACTTTTACACCTACAAAATTTTTGTATACAAAACAAACAGGAATTGAATATATTTTTAACAAATAAAACTATGAGACCATCATCAGTTTGTATTTTCAAATAAATAAAATAAACTTACTGGGTTAAATAAAAGTTACTTTAGCCAAGCGATGGTGGCTCATACCTTTAATCTCAACACTCAGGAGGCAAAGGCAGGTGGATCTCTATAAGTCTGAGGTCAGCCTGCTCTACAAAGTGAATTCCAAGACAGGCATGACTTACACAGGGAAAGCTTGTCCTAAAAAACAAAAAGAAGAAAAGTTACTTTAGACAAATATATGTAATAGATACTATAATAAAAATATATTTCTAAATATTTGTTCAAATTTTGTCTAAAATATATTTTGTTTGTGAAACCTTATAATGTAAAAATAGACATACAGTTTCTTAAGATGATAGGAAAAAATTCAGAGGGGTTACTGAAAGTATTCTAAGATGACTATCCTAAGAAAAGTAAAATTATTAATAACATACATAGTAATATATCCAAATAAATTTTTAATCAGTAAGAATTAAATTAATAATAAAGTAATGTATAATTTATAAAGATAATATAGAAAGAAAATAGAGTAATTGTAGTGTAAGTTGATATGAAGACTAGAAAGAAAGACAGAAATAAGAACCTTAAAAAGAGAGAAGAAATAATTGACTTAGCCTAAACTGCATAAACATTGTACTTGTTATTTTAAAATAAAATAATAATGCTTTTCTCTAATACATGCTTGGAATACAAAGACATGTTGAAAATGACAAGATACTGGAGCATAGAACAGCAATGGTGGTGTCAGAAAAATAAAGGTGTTTCGTTGTTGCTTTTCTCTGTGATAATGTTTTTGCATACTTTAAAGATTTGTTAGTCATATTTGTGGTGATATGTCATAGATGAGATACAGCTGGTAAAAAAATATTTAGGCCTCATAAAAAACCAGCAAAACAAAAGTAACCAGGAGCAAGTCTAAAAAATTTAAAAGAAAAGTGAGTGAAAAATTAACTGTGGTGTTTCCTCTCTCTGCTATTTCAGGTTTTATTAAATATGTGACATATTATCACACATATTGGTCAGTAGCCAACCAGGAAGTAGAGACAGGGCAACCAGACTAGCATAATTCTGGAACTAAGAAAGACAAAGCAGCAGTGGCCAGGCAGATGCAGAGGAAGCAAGATGAGACTGCTTCACTGACAAAATGTACCAAGCCATTGGTGAAATATAGATAAGAATTATAGGTTAATTTAATTGTAAGAGCTAGATAGTAATATGCTTGGACTACTGGCTCAGAAGTTGCTATAATATAATCAGGACAACAGACTTCAGTGTATGGAAAATATTTTTTAACTTTATCCTTGTCATTTTTTATTTTTGACCATCTTTTTTATTATGAATAAAGCCATATTTTCTATCTGTGTATATCCTTGTTCAAACTCCCTTCCCCCACCCACATGTTCCAGTCAATCTCTCTTCTCCACATTTCTTTATCACCTCCCCAGCAAGGGCAGAAGGTCGCAGGGTCTTAATATGGCTTAGTTCAGCATCCACTCCTGGCAGATGCATTTTCCTCATCCCAACATCGTGACTGGGTCAGGTGTTCCTCTGGAGGGAGTAGGATCCAAGGTGCCAGTCCAAAATCTTTCAGATCTCAAGCTGGTCAGTGTTTGTAGCTTGCAGCTTGGACATGCTTGCTTTATGCTTGTTTGTTGAGAGTCCACTAATGAGTGAGAACATCTCCTGCTTATCTTCCTGTGTTTATAATACCTCACTCAGGAGGATATTCTCCAAATCCATCCATTTGCCTGAAAATTTTAGGATATAATTTTTTCTTACTACTGAGTAGTACTCCATTGTGTAGATGCACCACAGTTTGTTAATCCACTCTTCAGTTGAAGGGCATTTAGGTTGTTTCCAGGTTCTTGCTATTAAAAATAATATTGCTATCAACATAGTTGAGCTAATGCATTTGGAGTATGAATATGTATCTTTAGTGTATATGCCCAGTAGTGGTATTGCTGGATCCTAGGGGAGATTAATTTCCAGTTTTCTGAGAGACCACCATACTGCTTTCCAGTGTGGCTAAACAATTTTATACTCACACCAACAATGGAGGAGTGTTTCCCTTGCTCTGCATCCACTCCAGCATAGGCTGTCATCTGTGTCTTTATCTTAGCCAATCTGACAGGTGTAAGGTGGTATCTCAAAGTTGTTTTGATTTTCATTTCTCTGATGGCTAAAACTACTGGGTACTTTTTCAAATGCCTTTCAGTCATTCCTAATTCTTCTGCTGAGAATTCCCTTTTTAGTTCTGAACCCCATTTTTGGTTGGGTATTTCTAGGTTTTGGTCTCTAGATTCTTGAATTCTCTACATATTTGAGAGATCAGTTCTCTATCACTTGTAGGGTTGGTGAAAATCTTTTCCCATTCTGTAGGCTGTCATTTTGACCTACTGACTGTGTCCTTGGCTTTTCAGAAGCTTCTCAGTTTCAGGAGATCCCTCTTATTGATTGTTGTTCTTAGTGTCTCTGCTACTGGTGTTATATTGAGGAAGTGGTCATCTGTGCCAATTTGTTGGAGGGTATTTTCCACTTTCTTTTCTATTAAGTTCAGTGTGACTGGGTTTATGTTGAGGTCTTTGATCCACAAGGATTTGAGTTTTGTGCAGGGTGACAGGCTTGGATCTATTGGCATATTTTTTTACACACTACCAACCAGCTATGCCAACACCATTTGTTAAAAATGTTATCTTTTCCCATTGAATATTTGGGGTCTCTCTGTCAAAGATCAGGTATTCATAGATTTTTGCATTAATGTCTGAATCCTCAATTCAATTCCATTGATCCTCATTATCTGTTTTTATGCCAGTACCAGGTTGTTTTTACTACTGTAGCTCTATAGTATAACTTGAAGTCAGTGATGGTGATGCCTCCTGAAGTTCTTTTGTTGAGCAAAATTGTTTTGGAAATCCTGGCTTTCCTGTTATTCCAAATGAAATTGAGTATTATTCTTTCAAGGTCCGTAAAATATTGTGTTGGGATTTTGATGGGCAGTGCATTGAATCTGTAGATTGCTTTTGGTAGAATTGCCATTTTTGCTATGTTGATCCTACCTATCCAGGAATATGCTAGATCTTTCCATTTTCTGATATCCTCTTCAATTTCTTTCTTCAGTGATTGAAAGTTTTTGTCAAATAGATCTGTTACTTCAATACTTTTGCATATACTGGCTTTAGGTAAAGGGCAGCCACTCATCATTAAGCCTGTGAATCAATTAACTTGGGAGTCAGCTGCTTGGTATTTGAATGTTTCTGGAGGGACAGAGAAACTTCAAACTACACTTTTTATCATTTGCTTTCAGTGTACTTTCTCCAATTTAGATTAAAGTAGTATATCGCATTACTATATTTATACTATAAATTTATAGTATAGTATTAATGTAGAAGCTTCAAGCTAACCAATTTTCTCTGTGAAAATGATAGATGGGTTGATTAGATGGGTCCTTGATGCCTGTAACCAAGCCTGATATCTTGAATTTGTTCCCTGGAACCAATGGATGAAGAGAGAAAACAAAGTCCTATAAGTGATACCCTGATACACACACACACACACACACACAAACACACTTAAATGTTAAAAAAATAAAAATAAATAAAAAGAAGTTGGTGAATTCAAAGTAACGTGAGTCTGCAGCCCTGAATGACTCCTTAGAGCTCTTCCAGCTTGTATGCTTCACATCAGTTCTCAATCTGAATGAACTATGATCCAGAATACATCCGTTCTCTATACAGTTTAACCAATTAGAATATTTCACACATCAATGGGAATTAAAAGATAATAATTTTAACTGGACAGAAAATTATATGCTTTGTCTCAAGAGACCCAGAAAAAAGATTGGTAAATTTAATAAAGATTCATCTTAAAATATAACCAATATTATTTAAAATTTTACATTAAAAGTCATATCACAATGCTATAATCTATGAGAATAATTAAAATTAAGTAGATTTACAAATGTATTGAGAAGATGTACTGTGTAGGGAATTCTCATGCATTGTTGTTGAAAGTGAAATGTTATTATAGACACAGTCTTGCTAGGTAGTTCTTATTTCTCAGAAACACATTTACTGTATAGTTTTACCTGTCCCCAAACTCATACTTTCTGCCTTTCTCTGCCTTATAAATATTAAATAAAAATTAAGAAACTCTACTTTAAGAAACTGACACTATATGCTAACTTTGAATGCACAAATAACCTATAATTCAGCAGTTCCAATTATAGGTATACAAAGAACTGAAATATATATACATATATATATATATCCATTACAAATGCCCTGACATATAAAATGGCAATATATTTGATAGCCCAAACTAGGAATCCCTGTAATGCCTAAATATTGAGTAAATGCAAGCATTGTAGTGTATTCATGAAGAAATTAGGAGAAGAATGAGATGATCAGACCATAATTGCTGCTTTTGGAGGGGCTCCCTTGAAAGACCCTAAGAGATCACATTGACAAAAACCATGCATAAAATCTATGAAACCTAATGGAGATTAAACAATGATAGATAAAAATGAGCACATGCCACACAGTTCAGCAAATTGAGGTTCAAATTAAACCAACAAAAATGTTAAGTCGAAATTGAGTGCTGCTGAATCTGGGAAATAGGAACAGTTTTAGCATGAAGCATGAAGGTAGTAGCCAGGGTGTTTGCAGCCCTCTGAGCTTGATACAGTTGCTTCTTACAAAAATGTGTTCCATTTGAAATACTTTGTTAATTAATAGTCTTATAATCTGTATATATAAAGAAAGAAGAGGTGGAGATCTTAATATAGGAAGCCAGTGTGGAGTTGGAAAAAGACTGGGTACTAGGGAAACCTCCAAGAACTCACAAGATGTCCCTGCCTAGGTCTCGAATCAATAGGGAAGGTGGTGTCTGGATTGAGTTTCCCCTATAATCAAAAGAATAACCACCATTAAGTGTCATCACAGAACCTATATCCAACAGTGAATAGAGGTAGAGGCAGAGATGCATGGCTGAGCACTGGGCTGAGCTTCTGATCCAGCTGACAGCAGGGGAAAAAGGGTCTGTATGAGCAAGGGCATAGGATTTAAGAGGAAAATCCCTACAGTGATGGCTCTCTGGAGCTCTGTGGAGCTGAATGAATCAAGAATAGCCACTGAGGAAACATTGGGAATGGGAGCTAGGCCCTCTAAGGATAGGCAACTGTCTATTGACATAGGCAGTACGTGGAACCTCAAGTAGAGGCATCAGACTCTTTTTCTGTGCTTGGGTTGGCGCCTTGGAGCCCATTCCTTTTAGAGGAAAACCTAATTCAGTCTTGATATTAGGATCAGAAAATCAGACCTGATAAAGCTGATGTGCCACACTGAGCTGTCCCACCTAGAGATTTCTTGCCCTTTTTTGGGAAGAGATGGGGTCCTGGAGAGGGAGGAACCTGAGGACTGACTGGGAGGGATTAAGAGGAGGGAAAGGAGGGGGAGCAAAGGGTTACATGGATTAAAAAAAAGACTTTATTTCATAAATAAAAAAAATGCTTTTTCAAATAAATTTCTCACTTGTCTTCATTACTAAAGGATTACAAAATGTAGTATACATTATGGCAGGCCTACCTGTGATTGCTTTCTTGAACACATTTTCCTCAAATCATTAATGTTACAATCAGGAGCTTTCAGCTAGAAGGAGCAACTGAAAATCTAGGGCAAGATCCCCTTTTCATGCTGACTGGCTTTATAATTGAAAGAACCACTACTCATTTCCCCTGAACAGTGAATGTACAGCAATATGTCACTTACATATCATTCTGGAGTACATATCATTCTGGAGATTATTTGAGTAATTAGATAAGATTTATGTATTTTGGACAATATATTTTGAGGGCATGATCTTAGGGATTTTTTAATTTACCACTTTTTTCCCCTGAAAAATAAATCAGATGTTTCATAATACTTGAGAACATTTTTAACTATGTCAGATCATATCATTTTTTTTTTCAATCTGAAGACGTTTAGAAGATGTATTGTTTACCCTGGCATTTCTTTACTTCTTGGTCAAAGATATCAAATTCCTGAATTTGCAGGCATGCTCTTATTTGCTTTATCAATTCCATCCAGAGACTTCAGCCTACTTTTGGCTAACTGTAAGAGTTTAAATAGAGCTCTTCTCTGAATAGTCTTCCTCCTACATACACTGCTACTCTTGAGACGGTATAATAGCTCGTGTCCCTGTTATGTGTGACTTTAGTATCAGTGTAGTTTATAAGACACTAAAACTATGTTTGTCTCTAAACAACCAGATAGTCCCAGGATGCTATATTAGGCAAGCAGCTCTGCCAAGAACACAGAGAAATAGAACAGAAGAGTCAACAATATACCTGTTTCTTTCCACAGTGAAGAAGTGGGAATTTAAGTAATTTGTCCTAGATCACAATGTCTGTAGTGGCAGAAGCAGCATTGCACCCAGGGGCCTATGACTCCACTATGATATATTGCCTCACCAGAGTTCTCTGTATCATTCTAGTCATAAACAATAAATATTAAATAGCTGCTTGCTCTTGCCTCTTTCTTACTGAATTTATCTGTAGATTATAAGCCATTCTCCATATCTGTGAATGAAGTCATACCCTTTAAAGGTATGTCAAAATGTTTATAATTTCCTAGTTTTGAAAGAATACTTATTTAATTACAATATATTTATATATTCTATATAAACAACTACTCCAAGGAATAAATTTATAAATGTGTATTTATTTATTTGTTTGTATTTTCCAGACAGCATCTCTGTGTAGGCTTGGTTGTCCTGGAACTTCCTCAGTACTGTGCTTACTTTGAACTCACAGAGATCAGTAGTATCATAAATAAAATTTAGAGCCAATTATTGGGGGAAGGATGAAATATCAGAGAGAGGAAGTATCACAGTCAATTTTCACCCTGCTGTCTTGTTACTTCTTCAGCCTTGCTCCTGGTTGCCAGTTGCTTCTCTCAGTAGATTCTCTTCTCTCTGGGTTTCCACAAGCCCTTATATACCATCCAGGTTAGCATTAATGGTGTGGTTTAGCCTTGAACTCACAGAAACAGAGGTTTTGTCTCTGGAGTTGTGGGATTAAGGGTGGAGGTCATCACTCCCAACTTACACTGTGCTGGAATTAAAGGTGTGTGTGACTGACTCAGCTGTTTATCTTTGTATTTAAGGTGTAGTAATTTTCTGAGCTGTCTGCTTAGGATTTAACTGGGTGCTCTCTTTCCAATATTCAGGTTTTATTAAATATATAATATATATCCACAGAGATCCACCTGCCTCTGCTTCCAAAGTGTTGGGATAATGGGTGTGCCACAACTTTCTGGCTTAATTCAGTGTTATATTGCAAACATATCCCTAAAAATTTAATTGCTGGGGCACATAGTGAGATTAGAAGTTTTTAAACATTGAAGATGTAAGTCCCAGTGTAAAAAGCCAAACATTAGTAACCGAATAATTTCAGGAACAAATGGTATCCAAATTACACATGCTGACACAAACAGAAAATATTCAGATTATTCTTTGTTAAAGATACATTTTTCATCAATTACACCATAGTTATTTTTCTGTCAACTTTATATTTGTGCCTTTGTATAATATTCAATAAATTATTGGGTCATTTGCTTAGTGATTTGATGAGCATTCTAAGAATCCTTCAATATTATCTAACAAAAATATCAAAAATTATTTGCTGTTGTTTGATTGGTTTTATACTTCTCTGGCCTTATTCTTGAGATACTACCTTCTCAGAAACATAAGTCTTCGGATTATATGTGTGTGCTACAACACTCTCACTGCCTAAATTTTGTTATTGTATTTATTAAAAATATCAAGAATACCTTTTTGATCAAAATTAATTTATGAACTTTTACCTTGATAATTGCAGGCATTATTTCTGTTACATGATTTGTTTTCAAAATGTGCATGCATGTGTGTATTTAAGGATTCCAAACTTTCTCTTTTATCTTTCATTTTAAGCTATTTTTCACAAAATAAGTAGACAATGAAAATATTATGTTTGTGGTTCTGTTATCATTTCTTTAAGAAAACAAAGGAAAATGTCATGATAAATTAAAATATAAGGTCTATCTTTTTTGGTGGTAGCTGAATTGGATACTGCACAATTGTTCACCTCTAATCACATAGACAGCAAAAGATTCCTTATATTTTTATCCTTATATATAACCATAATAATCATAGCAATGTCTAATGATTTAACCTCTTATGTTTGCTTCTGTGATATGAAGCCTTTCTAGAACAAAAGTATTCTGAGTAGAACCCTATTGTAAGCCCTTCATACTTCATTTTTTTTCTAGCTTCTGCTACCACAAGTCTGAATTCTACAGCTCTGCCCTGATCCTTGCCAAACATTTCCAAAACATGTGTTTTTCACTTTGAATGAAAGGTGTTCATGTCTATGTGTAGCTGATTTGTTAGAGGTCTATTTCTGCTCATTAAATCTGAGACACAGACACCCCCAGAATAAGAGATTTATTTCTTTTTTTTATTATGAATGAAGTCATATTTTTTATCCATGTATCCCCTTGTTCAAACCCCTTCCCCCTCCTACCCCTCCCAGTCATGCTCTCTTCTCCGCATCTCCTTATCTCCTCCCCAGCAAGGGCAGGAGGTCCCAAGGTCCTAAGGTGACTTAGTTCAGCATCCTCTCCAAGCAGATCTGCTTTCCTCACCCCAACATCAAGACTGAGTCAGGGTGCCAGTCCAAGATCTTTCAGACCACAAGCTGTTCAGTGGTTGTGGTTTGCAGCTTCGGTATGCTTTGCTTTTTGTTTAAAGTCCACTAATGAGTCAGGACATCCCCTGCTTATCTTTCTGGATTTGTTATACTTTGCTCAGGAGGATATTCTCCAAATCCATCCATTTGCCTGCAAATTTTAGGATATCACTTTTTTCTTACTGCTGTTTCTTATACATAAAATTCAAAACAGTTATTCAGTAAGCTTAGTGATTTTCTGCTTCTATTTAATCTATAAAACCTGCTTGTAGGAGTCCATTGAAAAATTTTAATATACAGTTACAATAGTTTTGTTGTTTCTAGTATGTAATCTGTATTTTGGAAGTATTCTGAACAATGACAAATTATATTTATTAATTTGTGATAAAATAACAGTTTAATTAATTTTAATTTAGAATGTCTTCTAGTCTGGAAACTGATTAAAGAAATAATTACCAATAAACTAAATCATACTAGACCACTAAATCTGGCAATTTTTCTTCAGTCATCAGATACTCTTTCTAAGCCATAAAATATGCACAATGTCTGTGTATATATTGTGCTTACCTGAGAATTCCTCAAAAGATGATCAGTTGTGCATCGCTAGAGAGCAATGCATCCTAGACTCTTCTAGGATTTCAAACTTGTATACTCTTTCCAATCCTTGGGAGTCTAGTATGCTTTCTGGTTTCCTTCAAGTTCTATTTGCAGTTCTACAAAACAATTGCAGTGTTTTTTTTTTTGTTTTGTTTTGTTTTTGTTTTTTTTTTTACATATGAAGACTTAAGAATCTTATCCTCATAGCCATGTTTAAATAACTTGAGAGTTATCCCCATAGTCATCTTAAAATGCTGAACTTAAATTTATGCTGAAATTGCTGAGGCTTTCATAACATATTTTATAAACTCATAATTATCCATTTTCATACCTTTCTTTTCCTATGGAAGGCAGATCTTTATAATTTACTCTTGTATAATTCCTTTAGGGGCTTTCTCAACAATTTTGTCAACAGAGTTAAAATTTAAATATAAGGTATAAATTAAATGAATAAAAGTTTAGTTAGATTTGAAAAGCTTGTCAACTTCAGTTATACATAGTTTTTTCCTGTGAATTACAAATATTTTTCATCTCTTTCAAAGAACATTTTCATTTCTCCCCCACATTCAATAACTTGCTTTTGAAGAAACAGTAGCTTGCAAAATAATGTTAGACTCAAGTGATTAGGAGCTATGATGACTGAATTTCCATCACAGTACAGTGATTACAGCTCAAAGAAGCCCAATTGTTTAGAGAAACCTGAGGAACAGGATGTTCTCTCTTGTGTTTAAGTAATCATGAGTGAGTTTTAATGACATTGCTTTCACATTCAACTCATATTCTCATTCTTTCCATTTCACAAGAGATCCAGTTATGTTATATATAGTAAGATCCCAAACCAGATATCTTTTGAGAATATCTGTTTGGTATTCTGCTAGGCTTTTAGTTTTTTGTGTTTTTTTTTTTTTATTTTTTGCATGGCAATGAAGTTATGCATTGTTAACACTTGGTTTTACTATAATAGTTAGTAATTTGAGGGAATATACAAACATTACAATTAGGGCCACATAGGAACACAAGAATGTTATAACATACATATAAAGACATAAAAGAGCCACATTGTTAGTAGATATATATGTCACAAGAAAATTGAAATAAATTGAAATACAATCTCCTTAAGAAAAATGAAGTGATGATACTATGTAAAGTGTTAGTTAAAAGGGATTATTAAAAATGACTGATAGGACAATTGTCATAGGACCTTTAAATTTGCATCAAAAACCAGGGTTGTTGGGTAATGCAAATCACATACAGATTGGTTGATGTGAAACTTCTTTGTATGCTGTGAATACCATTGGATAATAAAGGAGTTGTTTTGGCCTATAGCAGAGCAGCTTAGAAGCAGGCAGAAAAACAGGGGAAGGAGAGAAGGGTCAGAGAGATGCGATCCAGCAGCCCAAGAAGCAGTATGTAATAGAATACAGGTAAGCCACAGGCCACCTGGCAAGACAGATTAATAGAAATGGGTTGAGTTCAGATGTGAGAGCTAGCTACCAATGAACCAGAACCATAGGCCAAACAGCATGTAATTAATATAAGCATCTGGGTCATTATTTGGGGCTAAGTGGCAGCTAGGCTACAGGCAGGTTTTGATCTTGGGCAGAAGGGGTCAGAAATTCCATACTACAGATTAGTTCATGGCTAGAGTTACAAGAGTACTTTAAAGTATGGTTGTTTGTGGACTTGGCCATTTGCCTACTTTCTCTATGTTTTAAATTCACTGTAAAATTTTGATGAAATTGGGTCTTATCCCACAATATAAATATAGTCTATCAAGGAGAAACATGTAATAAACATGAAGAAAGAAGTTTTGAAAAACTTGAAGATACATGGCATAGATTCAGAACTGCTTAGGGAGCCTGCTGTTGTGTTAGAGCTGGTGGTAATTAAAACATCATTTCACAGCACACACCATTCTAGTCTGACTTACATTTTGCAAACATAAATATTCTTACTCTTCAATGGTGCAGGGGTTCCTAGGACATCTAAGCATTCATAGTTGCTCATGATTTGTAATTGCATGCATCAAATATACTTCACTCACATTTCAAATTATATGTCTTCTGCAGTCAAAAAAAAGTTTAAATCCATAAGTTCTCCAGTTCATTAAGTATAGGGAAATGCAGCTAGCCACCTCTACCCCTAAGTGGGCCTTTCTGGACAAGACTGCATTTTTCTCCATTTACATTTCTCAAGATCTTTCCTTGGTAGGATCTAAATTTATAAATAGGAACTACGGTATCTCTCTTTCTATGGAATAACAGCTTAGCATTGGAGGATAAATAAGCACACTATTCAAGGCCCAAGCCCTTGTTATGACTGTCTCACATAACCCTATATTGCATGCATTCCTCTTTCTGTGGAGGTATTCATGACTGGTTATCTTTACCATTTTCACTGTTTCCTTGGAAATACTTGCCTGAACGAAGATAACTTTTTAGGTCTCAATATTTTAATTTTAATAGCTCTCATATTCACTTTGTTTCATCCAGTATCTCTTGGGATATTTTCATTAATTATTTTCTTCTTTCTTATGTCAACAACCTACTGGATGAATTGTGATCAATAAATTTTGAAAAATTTCACAAATCATATATTCATCACAATCACTTGTAAATGAGTTCTTAGTGTAATGAGGTAGTTTATTTTTTTCAAAATCTTAAAACTTGGTCTTAATGTTTCCAAAAATTTGGAAAGTCATGTTATAGCCTTCAGGCCTTCTTACTTCAAGAATATCAATCTTTTAAATATTTAAGGTACATTGGTCTAATTGGAGTGGAATACATTGGTTTCTGGTAGCTAAATAAATATGTTCCTGCTTTATTTTCCTCTTTTCTTTCATTTAAAATGAATGTGGATATTGGCCAGATTGGTCAAGAGTTAAGAGCACTGGCTTTTCTTTCAAAGGAGTTGGGTTCAGTTCCTGTCACCCACATATGAAGTCACAACCCTCAGTAATTTCACTTCTAAGGTACAGGATTCCACCATTTGGCCTCTATGAAAACCAGATCTCCAAGTGGTCCACAAACATGTATTTATATAAAATACCTTTACACACATAAAATAATGAAAAATAAGCAAAATGAATAGCATCTTTATTGAATATCTGACAAATTTTTGTATTTGATCAATATTGTTCCTTCTTAATATTCACTCATATTTTTCCCCTAATTTCTATACTTGTTTAAACTCTGTTTTCTGATCTCTAACATGTTTATATCTTGAATGTTTGTCTTTGAGATTTACCTTCTGCCTCAAGGTCATCTTCATTCACCCTCTTCACAGTACAATGATTCATGGGATATCTGTGATTAGTCTTTAGCTTGCTATCACTGTGCTCACTCATTCACATGTAACTTCTTGGCTTTATTATTGATCCATTTATATTTTTTCTACCAAGATATGCAAGAACCCATTTCATCTCCCACAGTAAAGGCTTCACAGTCTCTTCTTTGAATTCATAATGACATATGCAACAAAAAAGTTCTTTTTTGTGGTCAGAAAATGGATTTTCCTTAATAAACATACTGGTATGCTTTTCTAGCTTTTGCCGTGACTTTCCTATTGATACATACACTCACATGCTCACACCTACAAAAATATTATATACATACATTTCATATTACTTGGGTGTTAGAACTCCACTGATAACTGTCTTTTGTCTCATGTTTTACAATAGCCTGCTTCTTAGTTACTATTTTGTTTCTGTGATGAAATATTATAGTCAAGACAACTCTTATAAAAGAAACTATTTAACTGGGGAATTACTTAGAGTTTTAGAGTTAGCTCATGATCATCATGGTAGAAAGCAGACAGACATGATATTGAAGCAGCATGAAGAGCTTAACATCATGATCTTCGGGCAGAAGGCAGAGAGGGAGAGAACCTATGCCTGATGTGGGATTTTGAATCCTCAGTTTATTTCCTGAAGTGAGATATCTTCTTCTAAAAGGTCATACCTGTTGCAGCAAGCCATATGTTTCAGTCCTTCCCAAACAGTTCAATTAACTGGGGACCAAGCATGCAAACATAGGACCCAATGAGGGGATTCTCATTCAGACCCGCACAGCTTCCTTAAACCTATCTAGATCTTAGACTAATGTTCTTGTCTAGTTTAAATTTGATCTTATTTATGGGACTGAAAGTGTATCTCTAGAATTCCAAAGCAGGTGAATTCATGAAAGGGTAATGCAGACTGAGAGGCCAGCTCCCATTCTGCCCAGGATAGCAGAAAGAATGCAGCAGAGTAGGGAAGGGTAAAAAGGAAAAGCAAACTTACATGTTCTTAAGGCAACTTTATTATTACATCTTCTCGTTTTTCTTTCCTCCTTTTCCTTGCACAGAAAACTTTAGCCATATATGAGCTGACATTGAAGGTATTTTACATTTCTTAAGTAAACAATAGAGATATAACAACTATAAATACATAAAAATATAACAAGAAAATTTTTCTCTCAGATATGAAAAAGCCATGTTGAACATAGCTAGGAAAAGGTTTCAGTGTTAGTCAGGTTCCTTGATGTATACTCTATGAAGCAGGCAGAAAAGCATGTGGTAGGGCAAGAGTAAGTAACTTAGGAATTACCCCAATACTTAAGATATATAGTTTAATCCTTCCTGGACAGATAGCTGGTTCTTTAATTTTATAATATAAATATGAAGTTAGTAATGCATGAAGAAAGTCAATTATTAAGACTATGAGCTATGTTTATAACTGTTATTTATTAGGCCTTTTCTTCCAGGGGAAAACTGGCACTTAAGTTGTTATGTAGCCTGACCCTGCTATCCTTCTGGCAAGTCACTGACAATAGTGCCCTAAAAGTGTAAAACACACCACCAATAGGCTATGGAAAGAATCCCACAGCTGTTCTCTTAGATAAAGTGGTGACACAAGAGAAATTTACTGACAGAAAACAACCTGTATCCACAGCGAGTCATCACACTGGCTTTGTCTAGTGAGGCCAGTCGATGGATGTCCCCATGCACTTTGCCTAATGAAGCTATAGCCTGAATATCATTTAACGGGAATTTCTCCTTGGACCTTGCCTATTGGGCTTCCTCAACAGAGAGTCATTCATGTGGTAGGTCAACCTGTAAAAATGTTGGTTGTCATCTGCTGCATATTCCCATGGTCCTTGGCAATAGTGATTGTTTGTGGTTTTTTTTTATTCAACTTTTATTCATAGGTCATATTTTAACAGAGATCTGAAATCTTCTGAAAAACTTAATTTCAGTTAATGTTCTATTTATCTCTATTAAATCAGCCTGTAGATAGTTCTTCAGGGCATTTTCTTCATTAATGGTTGATGTAGATACTCCTCACCTACTGTGGCTGGTATTGACTCTGGGTAAAAGGTCCTGGGTGCTATAGAAAAGCATGTTGAGGGAGCCACGGTTATCAAGCCAGTAGAAACATTTCTCAATGGATTCTGCATAAGTTCCTGACTCCTGGTGTCCATCTTGAATTCCTGCCCCCTTCTCTCAGTGATTGAGTGTGACCTAAGGGTTGTAAATGGAAGGAACCACTTTCTTTTCCAAGTTCCTTTTAGTCATGGTGTTTAAGTACAGCACTAGAAACCCTAAGTAGGATAAGTCTATTTCCACAGTCCCTCTATCTCTCATGTCCTAGTGCCAGAACATAGTGTGCTATGTTCTTCCATTTTCTATTTTCTCCTGGAATGTAGAGAATGTGTGTACCAACACAGTACATACAATAAAGCACACAAAGGGTACTTTATTTGTATTTTTCAAACTGAATAAATCAATAAATTATATCCTGCTTGTATATTATGGAGAATTTAACAGTTAGCCATGGACTATTTCAGAATAAATTATTAAGCAGATAATTTGTAAGCACTTTGAAAATAAAGTTGCAACGACAATAATCTATATGGAGTCACAGAGAACAAGTCATGCCCCTGTTAACAGGATTTCCCCTGGTACATAGGAATGCCTTTCATAGAGTGGCTGGACTTATCTATTTATAAACTTTTGTTTCAAAATATTTAATATTTTAGGTCTTATATTATCATGAACAAGGTGATAAGGTGAAATCAAACATTAAAACAAGAAATACAAGTATTTTTTATTGATTCTGGTGCTACTGAGCAGTTGGTTTAATTTCATTCAAGATTTTTAAAAAATGCCTTTGTTAAGGATATAGAAAAAATTTTAGTGGAGTTATAAAATGAAACACTTGCAGAACATTCAGACAGTCTGGGTGATAATTTCTGTCAGGGATATCCTTGTCAAGAAGGTATTTCTATGCTGAGTGGGAGGCTGGCTATATAATTTCCAAAGTCTTTTCCAAATTTAAAGTGTCATCTTCTGTGAAGTATTATCTCATGATGTACTAGAGGATCCTGAATAATCCAAGAATGCTCTACTTTGAACAAAATTATAGAGTATATCATAAAGTAAAGCAAGTTATTTGCATCAACTTGCGTACCTGCCAAGATTTCTCACCATAGAAAAAAATGGAAAGACAATGATAAAATGGTTGATTTTCTCATGTGACAAAAGTTCCTGAAACAAAGCTTCTTCATTCAAATTTGGCACACTTTAAGTCACAATTCTTTGAACATTCAACTATTATCTGTCAAATTTTATGAAAAGTGGAGATATAAAATATGATTGTTTCCCTTTAGATTTTTATGAAATTTCAGAACTTCTGGATTCTTTGATTATTGTGATTGTTTGTGTCACCTCAAAACTGATTTGTCTGGATGCCATCACCTCTAGTGCCAGCAAGTGAAGAAGAGCTTTTATATGGTCAAATTCATAACCTCTGTGTTTTCAAAATCCTTTTAAATGGTAATGAACCTGCATTGCTGTAGAGTTTAATGTTGTTTTCTGTCTGCAGCACAGACAGAGGGTTCTGTCTGTGTCAAATCTGATAGGAAAGGACATCAGAGGCCATACAACATTGCTGGATTGGATAAGTTCCACAGATGAAAAGACCTAATTGAGGGGTCTGGCTAAATTTTGGAAGCTGACATGTGAGTGAAATGATATTTCAAACACAGCTTGAGTAATTTTATCCAAATAAAAAGCTTTCAAGTTTGCCCTTTGTGACCTTTTAAGTAGGAAATTGTCACCCACACTACTGAGCTAATGTTTCACAAATCAATTCAGTCCTGACTCTGATCAGAGTTGAATGATAAAAAAATAAAGTAAGCAACAAACAATTGCCTCTTGTTCTGCGTTCTTGCTTTAGGAAGGCTCGTTGACTTTTCCTTTTTGTTTCTGTGGCTGTGACCTACATCCAGCTTTTATGAAATATTCTTCCTGATGATTTCATTACAGATCTTCACCATTCTCCATGTCTCTTCTTTGAAATCCATTCTCTGGGAAATAAATGGAAAATTTTCTCAAACATTTTTAAACGTAAACAACTTCCCTTCATGGAAATGTTTTCTGGCTCTTCAGAGTTTAAAATAAATTTCTGTGCTAGTCAAAATCTTATGTTGTTGTAACTATATACCCCAACAAGAAAGCAACAATGAAGTTGCCAACCCACCAACCTAACAATAACCTTTCAAGAGGTATGGGTTTATTTTTATACTTGGTTTCAAAGGTTTCAGTCTATCATGGTAGGAAAGGCAGTGTAGCATGTGGAAGCTCATACCAAAGTGTCCAGGCAGCAGACTGGGACCATTTCTGTGCTGGACATTTTTCTCTACCAAAATTTCTTTCTTCCAGCCTCCTAACCTATCCAATGAAATTGTTCTCATTTAAGGCTAGTTTTCTCTCTTTACTTAATACTTTCAAGAAATGCTCTCAAACAAATCTAGGCTGGGTTTCACTAATCTCTTCTGGAATTCTCATTACAGTCATATTGATAATCACAATTGGCCATCACAGTTCTTATCACAGAATGAGTGTTCAAGTACCTAACTGTTTATTCTTGTGAAAAGATTTCAGTACTATCCAATAAGCTATTACTTGAAAAAGTCCTAGGACCCTGACGCTAGTGATGTAGAATGCTTCTCCCTTGGAATATCTTCACTTTCACATATCTGGTCACAAAGTTTTTCTTCAATCTGAGGTTACTATGCATTCTTGAGACACTGAAATAAGCATTATTATGTGACTTAGTCTACTAAAGCCAGTAATAGCTGAATGACTTCTTGTACAATTAATCTATATTATTGTGGAATTTATTCTATAAACTGATAAAAATTGTCACTTGTCATAGACTTGTGAAGAAAAGAGGAACAGTACAAAATCTTTAGTTATATGGCCCATGGATGTCTGGGTCCTATATTCCTACAGAATACAAGTAATTACCAGTCAAATTCATTTATCTATCTTTACATTTAGATTGTAATTTCCAAATTGAGTATAGAATTCCAAAATCTGGAATTTAGAATTTTCAAGTTATTTAGAAAGCTGTTTTCTTATCTGTCCTGTTTTTCTCATTACTGTATCTTGCTCTTTTTTTAATTTTGTATTTACCGAGAAAAACAGTAAAATGAATTTGAAATGCTGATAAGTTAACAATAACTATAAAGAAAATAAAAATCATAAGCATGACTTATCAAGGGTGTGTATCTTGCTTTTTTCTTTTTTTTTTTTTTTTGAGTTCTTGTGTACAATAAAATCTCTCTCTTTTTATTTTTTTTAAAGTCCACTAATGAGTGAGTACATCTCTTGCTTCTCTTTCTGGGTTTGTAATACCTCGCTTAAGAGGAAATTCTCCCTGACCATCCATTTGCCTGCAAATTTTAAGATATCATTTTTTCTTACTGCTGAGTAGTACTCCATTGTGTAGATGTGCCACAGTTTGTTAATCCATTCTTTAGTTGAGGGGCATCTAGCTTGTGTTCAGGTTCTTGTTATTACAAATAATGCTACTATGATTGTTGCTGAGCTAATGCTTTGGGGGTGCAAATGTGCATCTTTAGGGTATATACCTAAAGGTGGTATTGCTGGATCCTTGGGAATATTGATTCCCAATTTTCTGAGAAACCATCATACTGCACTCCAAAGTGGCTGAACAAGCTTACACTCCCACCAACAATGGAAGAATGTTCCCCTTGCTCCGCATCCTCTCCAGCATAGGCTGTCCTCTGTGTCTTTTATCTTAGCCAATCTAACAAGTATCAGGTGGTATCTCAAAGTTGTTTTGATTTGCATTTCTCTGATGGCTAAAGATGATGAGTAGATTTTCAAATGCCTTTCAGCCATTTGTAATTCTTCTGCTGAGAATTACCTTTTTAGATCTGAACCCCATTTTTTGATTGGGTTATTCAAGGTTTTGGGCTCTAGCTTCTTGATTTCTTTATAAATCTTAGAGATCAGTCCTCTATCACTTGTAGGGTTGGTGAAAATCTTTTCCCATTCTGTAGGCAGTAGTTTTGTCCTATTGACTGTGTCCTTGGCCTTACAGGAGTTTCTCAGTTTCAGAAGGTCCTACTTGCTGATTTTTGTTCTTAGTGTCTGTGCTACTGGTATTATATTTAGAAAGTGGTCACCTGTGGCAATGCGTTGGAGGGTATTTCCCATTTTCTTCTTTATAAAGTTCAGTGTAGCTGGGTTTATGTTTGATTCACTTGGATTTAAGTTTTGTTCCAGGATTTTAGCTTTGAAACTATTTTCATTTTTCTACACACTACCATTCAGTTAGGCCAACACCATTTGCAGAAAATACTATCTTTTTTTCCATTGAATATTTTGGGCCTCTTTGTCCAAAAATCAGATGTTCATATGTGTTGGTGAATGTCGGGGTCTTCAGTTTGATTCCATTTATCTACAAGTCTGTTTTTATGCAAGTACCAAGGTGTTTGTATTACTGTAACTTTATATTATAATTTGAAGTTGGGGATGGTGATGCCTGCTGATATTTGAAGCCAAGCTGAATTGCCACTAATAATTCATTGCTCTCACAAGTCCCAACACGTTCTGATAGTTGCTCCTTCAATCTTCATCCTCTGTTCACCTTCTCACTCTTTGCATTGTACCAGGGTCTAAAGAACTATTTTATCTGCAAACGCACATGACACCTGAGTTTGAATCTTGAAGCCTTTGTAATGCTTGGGGACAATAGCATATTTGAAACTCCAGGATTCTAGTAGCATAGTGACTGGAGAAACAGGAGCTTATGGGACAGCTTTCTTGGTGTACTCAAAGACAAAACTGGAGACTCTTTTCCAAAGGTGAAAGATAAGGTTGTCCTCTGACCTCTGCCTATGTGTACACTGTTACACATGTGTGCACATACACATAACACATACAGGGTTTATAAAAGCAAATGAATAATTATAATTGATCACATGTAGTTCAATAAACATATTTGCTTTTGGCAGGTTCCAGCAGCCTGCCTGTCTCTTCCAAGCTCCCATTCTACTAACATATTCCATATAATAATATTCCATCCATTTCATCAGATAGTGCATTTATATGTATTCTATCCAACCTAAGACATTTCCTGAAGGGAAAAGAAACCTCATACATATAGAGGCAATCTGTTTTCAACATGTTCTGTTATAGAAGCTGGGAACCTAAAAGAACAAAATTCATGGTCAAGCTTTCCAGATAATATGTGATACTAGGTTTCTTATCAGGTTTAATCTCTTGTTACTCTTTTCTGCTATTTCTTGTTGATTATCTTCCATGTTACTGTTCAGACAGTCTATCCTTAATTTTCTACCATGAAGAAAAAAGATGCAGTAAAAAGGAAACATCCATAAAAAGTCATATGTAATATGAATTGACAACTTTTATAAGACAATTGTTTTTAAGATCTACCAGCATTGTGTATTATAATCAGAAGTGAACTGATTATTATTGTATAAAAAATGAATTTCACAAGTGACCTTATGTCTTTTGGTTCATGAATGTCAGTGGAACCTTGACCCTATGTAGTTGCTGAAGGCATTACAAATGAATAGACCACACGACTCTGGCAAGGAATGCTACAGAAGTGATTCTAGGGCTAATCAGAGACTAAATCAGAGGCTTGTCCTGTTGATATGTAACAATCACTTGGAAATACTTTTAAATGAGTTGATATCTTGTGTTCTACATTAATCAAAAAATTATGGCACTAGAGAAATGGCTCAGTAATGAAGTGTGCTTTCTGCAATGGCACTGGAACTGGATTGAATCCCCAGCCTCCCGTGGTGGTGGTTTGCTTGTAACTGCAGTTCTAGGAGGAAATCCAGCATGCTATGCTATCCTCCATGGGTACTGCATGTTCACTGGACACTTACATACATGCCAGCAAATATCTTACACATAAATTAAAATCTTTAAAAGCAATAGTATGTGTAGACAGCACAATACCAGTTGTATGTATTTATATATACTTTTATTTACACAACTCTACTTATCTATATCTATTTTCTACATCTATATCATCTAGCTATGTCTATATATAATCTCTCTATATATACATATATCAACATCAATCTATACATATATATGTTCACACACATAATATATAAATATCAATACATTCAAGTGTAAAATCAGAGTTGAGAATTCATTATGGATGGTTTAATATTGTCATTTCATAATTAAATCTGAATGTGTGCTTTTTTGTCACTAATGATTTTCATTCTAATACATCTGCAAATTCTACCAAAGCATGCTATTTGCATTTAAAATTAAGATAACTATCAAAACCAAAATAGAAATGTAACTTTGTCACTCTCTAACATTATTTTTTTTTTAAATCGCAATAAACTAGAACAGTAACTGCTGTGAACTAATTCTTCTGGACACTGTAAATATGTATTGTGCTCACTGATTAATAAAAATCTGACAGGCAGCTAGCCAGGCAGAAAGTTAGGCAGGAAAGCCAAACTGAGAATGATGGTAAAAAGGAGGGTGAACTCTGTGAAGATTCCATCTAGTCTTCAAGGGAGAAAGAGATCCTGGAGGACAGGTAAAACCAGGAGCCACGTGACAATACATAGAATAATAGAAATGAGTTAATTTAAATGTAAGAGTTAGCTAGTAACAAGTCTGAAGTTATTGGTTATTAGCTGATCATTTGTAAGTAATATTATACCTTTAAGTGGATTTGGAAGCAGCTCTTAGGACACAATAAGTCTACCTACATACAATGACCAACATGGGACATGATCCCACAACCCTGAGATTGATAGTCAAAAAAATAAAAAAGTAAAAACAAACCTTTGGCTAACTTGTGTATAATGCACACTCTATACTTGTATTAATATAGACATATATATTACCTTTTAATATTTTCAGAGCAAGGAGACCAGACATCAATGAAAACAAATGGCCAAGTTGATCTGTTATCTTAAAATGCCTCTGTTTCAGTTTTCTCAGAGTTTGGCATCCAAAACAGTTTCAAGATCTCTAACTGAGGTGATCTAGCCTCCTAATCTGAGTATAAATGTTGACAATGTGTGCAGAAAATATCTACCACAACTTTTTTGGCCTGGTTTTTATTTGGAACAAGCCATGCTGTATACAGAAAAAGGAATTTTCCAGTTCTTAATGGGGAAAACTAAGAAACTAATGTAGACTATTGTTACTGTCCTTGTTTGACTCCCAGATGCTAAATGTAAGGCTCTGTTGCTGAAGGCACCATGCCATTCTGACATAAGACCGAAAAGATCTGAACTGAATCTAACCTTAATACTTGCCTCATAAGGACAAGCTTTAAAAGCACTGGGAGGTGCTATGAAGGTTTCCAAGGGAGGGAAGCAACAAAAAGTTCTACCTGGCTGTAATGTTTATGTGTCAGCCATCTCCTTTTTTAATTGTGAAAGCACTCATAGAGAAAAACATCTCAACTGTTTAAATCTTCACTGAGTTTTTGCCAGTTGTTTATACCATGGGAGAAGCAGTAACCAATTTACATCTTTAAGGAATTTTAGGTGAATATAGGAGAGCTGAAGTTTATAATTGCAAAACAGTTATAGAACCATGTGTACAGAATATAAAGTTAAATGGACTCCGGGCTCAGATTTGGCATTATGCATATAAAATCATAGGGAAAGAGCAAAGCCAAAACACAGTTAGAGATGCAAGGGTCTGAGGAAATTAAAAGGTTTTTTTAATACATAATTTTTTATTACAAAGTTTTTTCCCATACCTACCAGTGCTTCTCCACCCTCCCCTTCTCCCTCTTCCTGCCCCCTCCTCCACAAACCCTTCTCCACAAACCCCCTTTGCCCCAGGGAGGGCAAAGGACTCCAAAGTTGAGTCTGTTGGGCTTGGCATATTTAGTTGAGGTAAGGCCCTCCCCCAGTATCAAGTCTGAGTAAGGTATTTCTCTGTAGGAAATGGGCTCCAAGATGTCAGTTTATGCATCAAGAATAAATTATGGTCTTATTATAAGAGGTTCTACAAACTGTCCCACAGTTTAACTGTCACCTATATTTGGAGGGTTTAGTTCCCTTCTATGAAGTTTCCTCAGCTGTCATTTCAGAGTTAGTGAGCTCCAGCAGAGAAGGTACAGTGTTACACAGAAATCAGGAGAATAGGAGGACTACGAAAAGGATTTGGGCCATATGTGCTGACTTCTGACTATGACGCCAGTCCTTGGAGGGCTGAACCAGGATGACTGTTCTGAGTTTGAGCCTAATGAGACTTTGTCTTGAAAACAAACAATAGTAAAATAAAGCAAAACAGAAAAAAAAGAGCTCCATTCCAGGGAAAGATAAATCCAATGTTGCGAAAAATCTATTTCTCCAGGAGAACAACCATAAAGAAATGAATGTCTGATGAATGGTAAACTCTAACATGAAGATAACTAGAGTAACAATTTCAACCTCAGGTTGAAATCACCAATGAATTCAAAGCATGTGTGGTCTCAAAATAGGCTTTCAAAAACAAACAAACAAACTAAAACCAAACAAACAAAAAACCTGTAGACCTCTCATTTTAAGACTACCCATTTTATTAATTAGGTTTCTCACTGTATGAGTTACTATTTGGTCAGTATAAACATGATAAATCAGAACCCTTAGATCCCAAATTCATTTATCCATTGAGTCACCTGAGGAAAACATTTCAAGAGATGTGGATTTCTTTGCCTTTAAAATGTATAATAATGGAATTGCAGCAGTGAGATAGAATATCTAGTTATGGCAAGGTAGAATATGTATTAAGAGCATTAAATGAGATAATATATATTTCATGACTATTCATAGCTCAGCACATTGGAGGCACTGGGTAAAAGATAGCTGTTAGGATTAGCTGATAATTATTTGCCTTCTAGTCTCTTTTATTAAACAGAAAATACCCTGTAATGTAAATCTATTGACTAATGAACCTAAAGGAGGGGAGCTTAAAAATCAATAGCTTTTGAAAACGGGGACCTTGAGGCTATTTTCATGGATTTTAATATTATGTGAAATAGTCCATTGTACAAAATTTCCTAAGGAGAAAGGTAACTTTTACCTGTGAGGCTAAGAACACTACATTGTTCACACAAGGTTTCATTCCACTCATTTGCTTAAAGATAAGCAGCAAGCTATTACATTCTCGTAGAACTGTCTTCAGAGACTATTTCTGGCTACTACTGGTGGGAATGCTTTATGAGATGTCAGCATGTGTGAGAAGAGATAGCTTAGTTTGTCATGGGAAGATAGACCATATTCTGTAGCAGACTAGTGGTGTTGTCTTTTGTCATTGTCAAGAGCTTATTTAACAAGCTGTGATTCTGGGGTTCATCACACAGAAAACTGTCATTCTCTAGACCCGTGACCTGAACATCCTTTCATCTCTGTTCCAGGACTATCTGTCATATGACATCAAGCAGACCAGCAACTCCAAAATACAGGCTGTGACTTCAAACTAGGAAGTTTGCTGTGGAACAGATTTAGGGTTTGCACCTTTGAATAGATAAAGTGGAGGAGAAAAGCATAGGCAAGCACTTAAGTTGTGTTTGCTGATAATACAGTGTTACATAGTCACTTGAAAGGAAATTTGGTAACTGTTTATGCTCATGTGAAAACTATCAAGATGTTATTCTGAATTATAGATAAATCAATTAAGATTTATTAACAACATTATGCCCCCATTTTAAGAAACTATTTTCCTCTACATATGTTAATGAATAGTAATCTTCTGAAATTGTTTTGTAGCTTTAATTATAAAGGTTCCTTGGAGATTGTTGATGAATACCTTAGCTTTATGTGACTATGCAGCATATAAAATATGGTCTCTTATACTATGGGATAATCTAATGATGCACACAGAGCTATGAATAGAATAATCTTTAATATTTCTAGGGAAGTTCTCTGGCTATGAGTTCACAGAGGCCCTAAAATTGCTTGTTTTCTTCCATAGTCTGTAGGGTCATATTGGCTGTGGAAACTGGGCCTGACCTGCTGAGTACAGCACATTGTCTGACCCTGGACAGAGTATTCCGCTCCAACTGTGACTTGGCAGATCACATTAAACTACTTTGGAGACATTAAAGTATAAATATTTCATAAGTCCCCTTGTGAGATTGAATTTAAACTATAGCATTTCAAAGACTTAGTAGTTTGGATTCTCTGATGATTTTTGTCTTTTTGTTCTCTTTAAATTTTATATTTTGCAATGTCATCTTTTATAAATTTTAGGGTTTTTTTACATGTTAGTATTTTCTTCATATATCTAAGGATAATTAAAGTATTAGTTACAAAGTTTTAAATCTAAACCTAAAAGAATCCTTTGACTACCAAGTATCTCTTAGGAAAGAACAGATTCCTAAAATTAAGAAGAACATTTTGTTTTGTTTATTTTATTGAGAATGCAGATGGTGATCACAGCTGGGTTCTGAATGAGGAATCAGGTTTGACCAGAGCTCTGCTAACTTAGCAGTACATTCTGGATGTATCTGTTTGCAAGAGGGTTAGCATGTTCTTAATCATTTGTTTTAAATACCTAAACAAAGATGCAAGGCAGTCTAGATGAGGCAACACATGAATCAAAGACAAAAGACAAATGCTTAGCAAATGAAATGCCTATTTGAATGAAAGAATTACCTCAAGTTTCATTGAAATGGAGAGTTTTCCAAATTTGCTAGGAAGTCAACTTCAAACACTATATGAACATTCAGAAATACAAGTGAAATTCCTAAATTTTTGTATTTATTTTAACTGAAAAATAACACATGCATTACTATGCCAAGTTTGCATAGCTGGGCATATTGGTGCATGTCTTTAATCCCAGCACTTGCAAGGCAAAGACAGGTAGATCTCTGTTAGTTCAAGGCCAGCCATAATGAGTCCCAAGATAACCAGACATACTCAGTGAGACTCCACCTAACAACAAAACCCCAAAACCAACCAGTTTTCATAACAGAATTGAACTGTCTTTGCTCTTTGATCATAATTTAAATTCCCAATTAGTAGTAAAAAAAGAGAAATAAAAAACTCTGTTTTAATTATTTGTCTTTATCCAATAGATAATACTATTGGCAGGACTTGTGTTAGTTTCCCCATTGCTCTCACAGAACACCAAACAAAGTCCACTTTAGAAGGAAAGGGTTTATTTTGCCTCAGAGTTCCAGGGTGCAGTTTATTAAAGCAGATATGTCATGGATATAGGAGTTTAGGGTGGCTGGTTATATTGCAATCACAATCAAGAAGATATGAAAAACATATACTGGTGGTTAGCTGGCTTTTCCCTATCTATGCAATCTGGGAACCTAGCCTACAAAATGATGCTACCCACAGTTAGTATAGGTCTTCACATCTAGAGGAATCTGATCTAGAAAGTTTCTCGGTGGCATGTCCATGATTGTCTCTTTAAAAATTGTGACATCTTACCCAGTAGACAATCAATATTAACTATCAGAATCCTACTGTTTCCAACTTTGCATTGAAGCACCAATTTAAAGTCAGTCTATCATACATGTACTTTACAGACATCTCATCATGCAAAATGGGTTTAGTCTGAGTTCCAAAGTCCTGTAAGTTTTTAGTCGTTTCAATCCCTTCAGAGATCTGAGAGCTGAAATCTTCAAGAGACTTGGGCAACTTTTTAACTAAAACTGTATAACTTCACAGACAAATTACATACTTGTAACATGCAATGGTGCAGGGTAAATAATGCCCATTCCAAAAGGAAAGAACAAGAGCCTAAAAAAACATTGATTTCAGCAAAGCAAAACTGAAACAGAACCATATCAGCTATCGTGCTTGGGCTTATGATAAAGTCATGTGGGATCCAACGAGCTTGGGTAGCAGTCCTCCAGTTTACCCACCTGCAAATCACATAGCTATTCCCTCGGCCTTGTTTCATTTTGTGCCTGTAGCTTTGTTCAAAAATGTTCTATGGCCTTGACATTTCCAATATTCACTAGGAAGGGAGATGGGCATGCAGATGGGGAGGTCTTTATTTCAACTTATACTTTACATTTACAATTTTATTCAGCACCCTCTCTATTCCTTTTTGCAAAGACTCTGACACTGGCACATATTGATTGGCACTAGGCTGGAACTGGGTGCAAGCCTCCACGACCCTTTAACTCCTGCATCTATCAGGTCTGCAAAGCCAGCAACATGTGAATGGTATTGTCAAATTCTACTGTCACATCAGATGTGTTTCTGTCAGGACTGAGTACCCTGGGACAAAGTTGTATCAGCTTCTGAATGATGACCTATGGAAATGTTCCTGGATATCATTTTGGACCAAGTAGTCCTTTGCATGCCACTCTCACTTTGTTCTTTCTTCTTTCAAATGAATTTGCATTTTCACCACTGGGAGCCCTATATATTTGAGGTCCAGTACTATATTTTGTATAGTACTAGTGAAGAGCTTAAGACATCTCTCTGGTAGTTCTAGTCTCCTTGACAATTCCAGTTCCTTTCTCTGCATCTGCTTTGTTTGGCAGCTGTAAACTCCTTCTCTCTTCCTTTCCACGCTTCATTTTTGTCACATATCTCTCTTCTCTCAAACTGTAGACTATAAAAGGAGTGAGTGACACCAACCTGAATGCTCACTTGTTCAAAAGCTTTCACCAAACAAATTGGTTGATTTCTTTCTAAGCAGCCTTCATTAAGTCATTAGTACCTGGGCAGAATGCCGTCTGATTCTTTGCCAGACTGACTTGAAGCCTGTATCTCAAATGGGAAGAGAATCTTTGTTCCTCTTTGAAATCTCATGAGCTAGATATATTTGCATATATGTGTAAATGTTTTCATATACATTATACAGGTGCTTATGCATGTAATGATGGTGCTTAGAGTGTGTGGTAGGTTGTCTATGTAAGTGTCCATAATAGCAAGAAGCATTGGATTTCCTTGGTACTGGACTTACAGATAGTCTTTAAATGTTGTCATTTTTAATAATTGTAGAGTCAATGTCTTATTCTGTAGCCCAAGCAGGCCTGCAACTTACTATGTTGCTTATGTGGTCTCTAATTTATGCCAACTGTCTTGCCCCAGATTGCTTGAATCACAGGCTTTTACCCCACAGTTCTGGGTATGGAAGCTTGAGTATCACACATTTTAAATTTGCTATATACCAAGTCCTAAATTTTATATTATTATTTTTTAAATAAAATAAAGTCTTTTTTATCCATGTATCCCCCTGTTCTCCCTTCTCCCCCTCCCCACTCCCCATAATCCTTCCTGGTCTTTGAACATTCCTTGTAAATAAAATCTAAATCGAGCCACAAAATTGCTTCCATTCAGAATACCTGTTAAAATGAAGAATTACCCCTAGTATAAATGGCTTCCACTTTTGTTTTCTGTCAGAATACAAACAAATTGTATGTGTGATATATGAGCTAAAGATCAAATAACAAAGCAGATGTAGCTCCCCAGTGAGAACCAGAAATTTTATCATTCTTTACAGGCTGCCTCCCAGAATGATAGTCAATATATTGTTACAAAAAAGTTGAATGTCAGAATTCATGCCTCTCTATCTTCTGTAATTCGGCTTTGATGATTTGTACCAATTCTCAAATTATAACTGCTGCATATAGGATAAGATTTTCATTCATGTTTTATTTTTTATAATTCTGCTAAGTAAATAGATATCTTGCTAATATTCAGAGCTTGATATAAAATTATATATATGATATACATATCGTAATTCTTGATTCTTTCTTTAGTAAACTCACATTATGCACCCCAATCCTGGTCAAGTTCAGTTTCTCCATATCTGTATCTTACCTCTGTAGCCTTGCAGTGTTCTCTCAAAAAAATCCACTCAAATTAATTAAAAACAAAACAAATTTTAAAAACCACCTAATTCCTTCATCACTTCCACATCTTCAACAGCTCTTGATTCAACCTAGTGGCATTGGATGCGCCTATGTATGATGCAGTATATGCTTTTGTCTAATCAACTCTACCTGTAAATGTGCATTGCAGTGAGTCATTGGTCCGGTTCAAGGCTTCTGGCCTCTGGCACATCATCATCACTGGACCTTCACCAAAATACTTCTCAAATATCCTGAAGTTGCTTGGAGTCAAGGAGATCCTGAGGCTATCATTCCACAAACCCAGTCACTTCATGCACTCCAGCAGCTAATAGATAGGGTCGATGTTTGGGTGGACCAACTCAAAGTCCCGGATATGAGGCTGGGTGGTAGCTGAGCAAGTCAATCTATGATACTGGGAATGCTCTTTTCAAGAGAGGGCAGAGTCAGCTCCCCTATAGCCATTTCATTGGGATTAGCTCTCCCAGGCTCCTGGTGAAATATCTCTCCCAAGTACAAAGATCTTGAGGTGGGGAACTCTCCTGTGGGGAGCAGGAGCAAGTCTTCTGTTGCAGTGTCCAGCAAGGGGCAATACTAGCTATTCCAGGGTCCTATGTTTCACTAGCTGTTCCATTGTTCCTATGGATCCCTGTGATAACACAGGCTATGGATATCAACACACACTCCACCTGCAGCAGGACAATGGGCACAGACATGCTGTCTCTCATTGGAAACAGATGTTAAGATACCGAATGAGGTAGGTACTATTTCAACACATCCTACTTTCCTCTTATCCTCTTCCTCCTCCTCTTCCTGCTCCTTCTTCTCCTATTTCTACCTCTTCTTCTTTTTCAGCTTCACCCATTTCATTTCAAAGATGCTTCTCAAGTTCATTACTTAGCTCATATTTATCAACCTTTAGAAGGAAATAATACTTTATATGCCTTGAAATTGGATGGCATATGGTTTATTTCCAGAAAGGAAGTTGTTACACTCCAGTGGCCAAATTTTTATTATCATCAGTAACTTCAAACCATGACAAAGTAAATCTGATAAGGACAAAAAAAAAAAAAAACTATGGAGAACTGCCTTTATGATGCTTTTATAAACATTAGATATTCCCAGTTGGAGTATTCAGTATCATTACTGATAGAAAGAATGTTTATGTTTTTTTAAAAAAGATTGGTCAGGAGGTTGCAGATTGTGAGTACTATTCAATTATAGTGATCACATCAAAAACCAAAGAAAGAAGGCCATTACACTTTTTTACAGGTAAATATATTCTAAAAAAAACTTTGTCAAATAATTTTTAATATTTCTTTTTTACTTTAAAAATTTATGTATGTACAATTGCTTCAGTGTAGCAGGTGTGATAATTGCTAGTGCCTACAGAGGTCATATAAGGGCACTAGATTTTCTGAAACTGGAGGCATAGGCAGCTGTGAGCCACTTGTTTTGGATTCTAGGAATAGAATTCTGATTCTTTGCAGAAGTAGCAAGTACTCTCTATGACTGAGACATCTTTCCAGCCCCTGTGAAGTTATTTTTATTAAAGTATTATCAACATTACTAAAACTAACCCTAATTTGTAATTATTTGATTTCATTTGGTGTATGCATGTGCAGTTGCACATGGAGACCAGAAAACACCTTACGTGTTACTCCTCAAGTGACAACTACCTTTTATTGCTTTGACACAGTGTTTTAATTGGCCTGGAAACTACCCAGGCAAGGATGGTTGGGGCTGGACACAGAGCTCCAGATCCCAGGGATGTTTCCAGTTCTGCATACCCAGAGCTTGGTTTACAAAGGTATGTCACCACATAAGGTTATTTATGTGAGTTTTGGAGGTTGAACTCAGATGCTTATGTTTTCCATCCCATGATGAGTTGTATATTAATTAGATTGTTACTATATACTTCTCTGATATGAGACTCAAAGAAATTGGGTAGCAATAAGACTTCAGAGAACTGGCAGTCTTGGTCTATATAAACAAAGTCTCACGAGAAATCAGGTGAAGAACACAAGTAGTGCAGTTTCATTATCTACAGGATTGTTTTTCTTCTCTCTTTGTTTTTAACTGTCTTACAGTGTAGCTCATGGTTTCTTTAAACTCATGATCCTTTGGCTGAGTCTGCCAGTATGCATTGTACATAGATGCCTTTGTATCTAGCCACAGCTTTCCTTTTGCATGTTATGCAGTGAGTAGAAGAGGATAGAGGTATTTTTAGTTGAACTTCAAGTATGTTTAATAAATTATGAAAACCATATATTTGGTCTCATCAGGTACAACTAAAAATCTATATCTGATTCTTCATTTTTAACTTAAGTATTTTTCTTTCTTTTCATTTGACAAGATCAAATCTGGCCTGAACTGAAATTCACATTTCAAATTGCACCATTTTTGGTCCTAGCATAATGCAACATTTACCAATTTGTATAGAAAGTACCATTTTGCAATTTGTTATGCATGTGCTTGTGATTGCTTTCCTCACATAATTTTTCTGAATATTACATAGCTATTCTTGAGTTGAGTCAGTTCTCTGACATCTGTCCCAGAATAGTAAGCATCTGTATTCGCCTTGTCTGTGTTTTCTAAACTCACACATCTTTTATTTTTATTTTTCCTTGAAGAAGATTAGAAATGCAAAGATGAATAATTAGCTCTCTTGTCTGCCTGCTTTGTCACAGTCATCCTGGAATCACTTTTCTGTCTGTAAAGAGCTTTAGTGGGAACATTAACAACAACAATTTATGAAGTACTCCACTCAAATGCAGAATCTGGGACAGAGTACATGATAATAAACAAAAGAGAACATGTGCATACACAGAGCCAAGAGTATACAAACACCCCCCATCAACCCTATACACACACATCCTACACTGAGCAACCCATCATCACGTATCAATTGAGGGAAGAGTTTGTGAGCCTAGAAAATGGGATTGAAAAGAAGAAAGAAGGCAAAAGAGCACTAAAACCCTCCTTAATATTTTTCTGATAATAAAAGGAAAAATGATTTTCTTGTGTTTCTTGAAAACTTAGGCTTAAAAAACCAATTCAAGATATAGTTCTCTGTGTCACATGAAATTATCCTGTTTTATACAGAACCTTTGAAATGGAAAACACAAGTTTTTTCCTCATAACGGTTAAAATCCACCATACAGAAATGCATAAACAGGCTCTAGAAAGAGAATCAGAAGCATCAGCTTCCAGTTTTAAGTGGACTAACTTAAGTCTGAATATGTGACCTTACATAAGGGAATATAGTAAACTTTCTTCTTTGTTTTTGAGACAGGGTTTTCTACAGTGTTTTCACTTTCAGGCACTTGTTATGTAGACTAGGTTTGCCTCGGTCTCCTGAGTGCTGAAATGAAAGGTGTGCACCACTGAACCTAACTTAGGTTTCTTGTCATTATGCAAGGAAAAGACTATCAGACTCGTGTAAAAAGTGTTTTATGAGGGTAGAGATTTGAGTTCTTTTATGAGCAAAATTAGGCTCACTCATTAAAATGCTGAACCCAGTTTGTAGAACTGTTTGGGAAGAATTAGAAGGTAGGTGTAGTTTGGTTGAGAAATGTGTGTCTTTGCACTAGGCTGTGAGGTTTCAATATTCCATGCTATTTCTCAGTTAGCTCTCTTTGCCTGCAAAGTGTATCCCAAAATGGAAGCTCGTGGTTACTACTCATGTGCCAGGCCTGTCTGCCTGTTGTATTCTCCTGAACTCAAACCCTCTGGAACTAAAAGCCTCAACAAAATCTTTCTCCTATAAGTTGCTTTGGCCATGATGTATCATCACAGCAATTGAAAAAAAAATAAGAGAAAAATTTATGAAATACATTAAAAATAAAAATTACAATTTCAAGTATGTGTAGACTGGTAGGTAAAAGGCATATACTCTTAAGTTAGAGTTTTCCTTAGTTTTTTTTTAATGTATTTTTGTGGTAGGTATATACTGAAGTGCATTTAAAGTAAACTACATTTAGGTTAAGTCTTAAAATATTGCAGCCTTCATAATTAAGTGAGAGTTCACATCGAATATATTCTCTTGATTGAACACTCATAGAAAAGTCAAAGACTTTATATCTACCTAATACTTAAGCTTATAATAAAAATTATGGCAAATTTTGTTTAAAATTATAAAATGAGCAAATGAACCATAGCCTAGTAGTGTCTATTTGTATGAACAGAATTCAGGAAGATCAGGATGGAAAAGTCATATGAGCACAAAGCCGATTTGTAGGATATAGTGAATTAGATCAGCCAGGGTCACAGAGGAAAGTAGTGACTAACATACAGCAAAATAAGGCAAAATCATTCCTTTTTAATTTTTTAGATAGAGCCAAAGGATGTTAAGTCCCATAACAGAGTCAAGCAAGTGAATATAAGGTCGCTATTAAATAAAATAATAGCATGAGTTGTCATTCACCATTGATGAGTCGGTGAATGACAGAGAGAGCATAGACTTCAAATTCATTACAATGATCAGTCTCCAATTCTGGCCAAATCCAGTTCTTTCCTCCCTCCCTCAATAGTGAGTCAGGTGTTCCTCTAGGTGGAGTGGGATCCCTGATCTAAGCATTATTGAGTCAGGGGGACCATAGGACTGTCTGCTCCCTGCCCAGGGAGGGGATGGGGAGTTGCAGAGGAAAAAATGACCAGATGTGTTGGGAGGGGGAAGAGACCTTGAATAAGGATATACAGGGATGGAAAAAAAAAATTCAGAGGGAAAGATGAACACAAAGAAAATGTAGGTGTAGCAATCTTATTTGTATTTCTTCCCTTGATAAGCCATGCTTATCATTCTTATCCTCTGTATAGTTATTGTTAACTCTTCCACATTTTAAATTCTTTTTACTGTGTTTTTTTTGATAAATACAAAATAAAGAAGGAAAAAAAATTCATTACAATGAAAGCTTACTGTGATTCACACACTAAAATCTTGTGCTTGCTTTTACATTCTTTATTAAAGTAATTAAAACAAATTTAATAAATAGTAGAAAGCTAAAATATATTTTAATCAGTTGATATGTAGAAATGTGAATGGTTGAGGTATATGGTTTACGTGTACTTATTTGTAAGCTTGGGCATATATGGTGTATATATATGCAAAGACAGATGAGGAACTGGAAGACATTTCTGACTTTTGTTTGTGTACTTTTGAAAGAAAGAACTGTAACTGTGGAGAGAGCAAAGCAAAGTAAGATATATTCAAATTATTTGTGCTACTTTGAGAAATAATTTATATGTATAATTTATTCTGGTGTTAACAATGTCTAATTCAGTGATGCTACCAATGAAATAAATTGTTTCATTGAAGAAGTTAGGCAAATCATAACCCACTGCTTAATGATGTATACCAAGTGTACCATTAGAAACAGCTTTCAGACTCAACAGCTATTTGTTAGATCTGGAAAAAACAGATGTAAAGTAGAAAAACAAAGGCCATCAGATAGATTGTGTAGAAGATATGAGTGCAGGAAGATGGAAGGACGGAAGAAAAAGAGCTCTTTTATTGTTTTTTATTATTTTTTGAAAATCAATATGAAACTTTATATAAAAACCAAAACAGTAAGAATAGATAAAAAATCATACAGTAATAAAGCTTCTCTATTCTCTAAAACAAATAAAACATAAAAGATAAAATCTAAAGCACCTTAAGTCAGGTTAGGCTCAGCTCTTCTTAATTATTCATCTATTAATATACTATTAATATATATTATTAATTATATATTAAATATAACTCAAGATATACTGCTTAAGAAAGAAAAAGGAACAAATACATTTATAGCAAGTTGTCTTGTTGCTTTTTTTTTTTCAAATTTTTCGATTTTGACTTGAAACAAAGATAAGCAGTATTTCTTAGTTGTATAGCCTGCAGATTAATCCATTTAGGTCTTTCCTTTTAAAATTCATTTCATAGGGTTAGAAAGCCCCCCCCCCCCACTACACACACACCATTCACTATGTGAAATGTTATTTACATATCCAAAACACCCAGTGTTATTTCAATATCACAATACTTTACAATTTCAGTGACAAATTTAAATAAATTTTAAGGTTAATGGAATCTATATAGGTAGCTGTTTTATTTGTCTACTGAGATGAAGTATAATGATTTAATGGTCTTTTCTATAATAGTAATTCTTTTACCACATTAAGGGACATTGTTTCTTAAGTAACAAGTATAATATCTCTCAATGTTAATTCTGTGAGGTCATCTAGATAATAAATGTGCTGTGTTATGTAGAAACAATGAATTCACTTCTTTGTAGCTACAAACTCTCACTAGGTTGCTAGTATGTTCCACTTGGGTCTTGTTTTCCTTCTGACTTCTTTTGAGTTGTGGTTGCCAGGAGAGACAGGTGGCACAGGAAGGTTACTTAAAACACTGCCAATTTTAGCACTCTAGCAAACATAGGTCAATTCAAGTGGAAATGAATGCCAGGATTGGAGAAACGTCAGAAAATTTGAAGTTGGCAAGATCTTTCTTCATCTCTAATTCTAAGCAATAGAAAATTAGGAATTTGAATCAATAAGATAAGTTGTACTATTGCTATGCTCCATGCTAGACAATACAAGGCAATAGCTCGTATAGTCTCTACAGCATTTATATGTAGATATTTCATAAACAAGGAATTTGAAGCTTTAGAGTAGTGAAATGACTTATCTGCTATCATATGTTGATAAAAATAATCACAGCTTCAATGTAAGTGCATAGTAGTTAGATCAGTGGGCCTTACCTGAGGACATCTCTGCTCTATGGAAGATATTTGACAATGTCTGGAGGGAACACAATGGGTTTTTCATAATAAGAACTGGATATTACTGCTATCAGTTGTATAGAGATAGTCACTCTATTAAATATCCTGGGACACACATGACAGGTTTCTAATATTTTTCTTGTACATTAATATATTCCAAAGCATAAAGTTAACATAGCCAAACTCTAGGCTCAGATTTTTCCTTATTATACCACTGTTTTCCACTCTGGGATTAATAATGAATCTATTAAAGTAATAAGATGACTTAAGTTTTGAAACCTTCTTTATAAGATATATTAAATTTCGAGAAGGCCATAGCTTCATTAGAAAGTATAAGCATAGAAAATTATAAATTCCTGCCCAGCAGTGTGGGAACAAATGATCTGAAATTAGATTCCATTCTTGCCTTTTACTTAAGAAGAGAATGTATGTATAAATAATGGTATGTGTACAGACTTATTGATATAAATTGATAAAACATAACTGTAGAAGAAGCATTGCTGAGTACAAGTAAGGAGTATGTTATTTTAAGAATTCTATTTAGTATTATAATAAAATTGAATTGGGGAAACACTGAAATATTAGAAAGACAGGGAACAAATCACAGCCTCAGGCTGAATGAGGTAGGTCCTACCTCCATGATTCCTCAGATTGACTGGATGTACAAGCAAAAGAGACTGGCTTCTGCCTTTTCCTGCCTTATATATATTTTTTCCAGCCCAGCCTTTTTGCTTATTGACTAAACTTTCCTAGAGTTAGGATTAAAGATGTTTGCTACCAGTACCTGGCAGGTAGGCCTTTGAATTTACTGAGTTCCAGAGCAATGAGATTAAAGGCATGGGTTACTGTTGTATTAGGTTCTGGCCTTTCTGGGCCTGGATAAGAGGTTTGGTCCCACAGACTTGCAGCTTCGCAGTCACACAGAGTTATGGAATCACACAAATGCTTACATTATTTTTATGCTGATTGACCTACGGCCTAGGCATATAACTTGCTAGCTCCTTCACCTGAACTTAACTCATCTTGTTCAGCCTTGTAGCTCAGTACCTTTTCTCAGAGCAGCATTTCCTCTGGGTCTCCTGGCAGCTCCTGCAACTCTGGCATCTGTCTCTGGCATCTGGTACTGCTCTGAGGCATTCCTGAGATTTCAGATTGGTAGCCCTTCCCACACTTTCTCGTTGCCTTTGCCTATCAGCTTTTTATTAAGCCTGTAGGCAGAACAAATATTTACATTACCAGCATAATCTCACTTACATTTCTCCTTTTTCTCTTTCTAAAACAAGAAGAACCCCAAATCCATATTTTTTATCTCATTATCTTTAACAAATTATACTCAACATTGTAAACAAACATAAACATATATAATCCATTTTTTTGGGGAATGTGAGCATAGTCCTCTAGGCTACTTCCTGCTGAATGGGGGCACTGACAATCCCATGGGGATCCAAAGAAAAATTTAAGATTATGGATAAGCCTTTAGTGGAGTAGTCTGTAAGATTAGTTATCACAGACAATTTCCTTGAAGTTGTTTTGAATGCAGAACTCAGAGAAAACTTCAATAGAGGTGCTCTGAATTGCTGAATCATCTGGGTTATCCATTTCCAGTGGAGACTTTTCGGGGTCTTCCTTGATCAAATCTTATTTTCTTTAACTGGGAATAAATCCACAGATTCTCATTTTCTGTAGAAATAAAAAGAAAACTTCTTCTCCAAAGTGGCATATCTTTGGATTTCAATTTTAATGTCAACTCATTTACAAAATATATACATTGGATTAATTCAGGAGCATTTATAATTAAATGTCTTTTTGCAGCTTTAACTACTTCCTTTATAGTCAAAAAAAAAAAAAAAACCTTAAAAGCAAGACAATAATATACAGTACCCAGACATTCTTTGTATTTTCCATTTTTATGTGGCTTAGTACTATTTTTTTGTACTCTATTTCTTTTTTAAGGATTTTCTCTATCCTTCTCCCTTTTATTTTCTCTCTCCAGCCTAAGAATATTTTAAATATGCTATAAACCATTTATAGGTTTGATTTTTTTGTTTTTAAATCTGTCTCTACTGTATATCTTTTATCTTTTTTGTTTCTGACTACCTTTTGCTTGGCTATGGTGGCTGACCCACTCAGCTCTATTTCTTTTTCTTTCTATACACCTTTAATATGCCAAAGTTTTGTTTAAGGATTAAAGGTTTCACTAGGGTGGCTGACAGCACCCAGCTCCCTTTATTACTTTCTATTTCTGTTCAGGACTAATCTTCCAGCCAGTTTTCTTTATTTCTGTTTCTGACCACATCCTTAATCTGCTAAGGATTAAAGGCATCACTAGGGTGGCTACCTGTCTCTACCCAGCTTCTAGTCTAGCTGAAGTTTAGCTTTTTTTTTTTTTTTTAACTGATTCTTTTTTTTTAACTTTATTTATTTATTTATTTGCCTTGGTATTTGCCTGGAACTGGAACTACAGAAGTTGATAGCTGCCATGTGGGTGCTGGGAATCGAACCAGGGTCCTCTGGAAGAGCAGACGGTGCTCTTAACCGCTGAGCCATCTCTCCAGCCCCGAAGTTTAGCTTTTTAACCGAGGTATAGGTAGGACCCACAAATACCACTATGGAATTTTAGGGTTCATATAATCATCAATAAATCACTGCCATTTGCTGCTCATTAACTTAAGTATTTGGCAGCAAAGCCTCTTAAAAGTGTTTTGCCTTTAGGCTGAAGCAGGAAACTTCAGTTAAAAAAGCCATGCCTCTGCTTGCCTCCAGCAAACAGAGCTGATCCAAGAAAATGCTGCCACTACTAACAATCAATCTATGACTCTGTTCCCTTTTACTGTGAGAATAGAAACCTTCAATCCATCATAAGCAGCTCGTTTCTTATTCTGAGTCTTTGTGAGACTTCTGGAAACCAGCTTTGGTTTAAACTGCCTGCTGCAGGTCCACCAAAGCATGAGCCCACATGCCTTACCAGGGCATCTCTGAACCACAGCTCATGTGAGAGACACACAACTCAAAGCAGATTTTGGCTCTGATTCTGTGATTTAGAATCCTTTTTTAATTTTTCTCAAGCTTTATGTGGTTGTACATCACCCACGTTGGGCAGCCAGTTCTGGCCCAGACTTTCTGGGCCTTGATCAATGGTTTAGACCCACAGTCTCACAGAAACACACAGAGGCTTGTATAATTTTTACACTGATTGACCTAGGGCCCAGGCATATAATTTGCTAGCTCCTTCATCTCAACAAAATCCATCTTGTTTAGCCGTGCAGATTGGTACCTTTTCTCACAGGAGCATTTCCTCGGCATCTCCTGGCAGCTCTGGCAACTCTGGCATCTGTGTCTGGTGTCTGAGTGTTTCTGTGGGACTGTGGGTCTAAACCTTTGGTCCTGGCACAGAAAATCTTGGCCAGAACCTTTTACAATAGGTTACCACTCCCTGACCTTCACAGCTTGGCTATGGATGACTCTTTCCTTTGATATTCCAGATGATTTTTATTAAATGTACAATACTACACCACAGTAAGTAATAAATAATGCATGCTACCAATGTTCTGCAAGCAATGAAAAGATAGACACTTTGCTCATTTCTAACTTACAATGGAAACTTTTAAGTTTAAAACCTTAACTTCCACAAATAAATTCCCACATTATGCTCTAGGTTTGCTATAAACCCAGACATCTTGCATCAGTTTTAACAAGTATATAATGTTTATTCTTAACGCAGGCTGCCACTGAAATCCTAGAAATGGGACTTTCACAAAACATTTAACTGACTCAAGCTGGATTTCAAGGAAGAAAACTTTACTGTATTTACAACAGTAAAGGAGGTATTAAAAAATTAGAAGGCTACAGGATGAAGAAGTACTTCATGTATTCTAGTGATAAAGACTAGAGCGAACTTTAAGTCAGGACATAGTATGAGCCACAACTGCAGAAGGTATAAAGCATGTGGTATATACTCAACAGGTGATATTTCTTCTCCCTTTCTTCCCCCTCCCATTCCCTCCCTGTCAGCCTTCAGCCTCTCTCCTCCCCATCCACCCATCACCTTCCCAAAAAGGGCAAAGTCCCAAGTTGAATCAGCTTAGCATCCACTCCAGGCAAGTTCCATTTCATCATCGAATCAATAACACTGGGGAAAGGGAACTAGGCTCTCCAAGGATAGGCAACTGTCCACTGACATGGGCAGTATGTGGAGCTTCAAGGGGAGTGATCAGACAGTATATAACATACTTTTTCTATACATTAAAATTTTAGTATAGTTTCTAGGGTTTCTTTGTGAATGATCCTGGGGCTTTTGTTTATCTTCACTATCTGTGATTTTCTAACATCAGCAAGCCTATGATGACATTCAACAAGAGCATGTCTTATGTTCATGTTTTTTGTTTTGTAAGACATGGCCTTAGATCCTTTTATATTTTCCTGCCTTCACAATATATTGGTTTATTGATGCTCGACTTCACTCTGAATGTCGAATTTGTTACCATAAACTTAACCTCACATGAAGTCAAGTTAGTGCATGCATGTTTACACGTGGTTCAAATGATATATTTTTCATCTTATTCAGATAATATTTCATACTGTCAGCAAATGTGTTTAGAATGTTCTCTCTAAGTAGAAGTTTTACTTTAGAACTGTTAGCACACTCAGTTTGGGGGCAAAAAATAATTAACGTTGAGTTCTTTTTGTCAGTAAACAGAATATTTAAGTTCTAGACTCTAGGGTTTAAAATTATAAGTCTACCACATACCTAGTATTTTTGGCAAGTTCCAATTTTCCTAATTTTGTATACTTATTTATAAAGGGAGAATATATACTATACACTAATACATCTTTCATGAGACTATTATAAGGAAGGGTGCTGCCATGTATGAAAATGGTTAAGCAGAGTACATATGCAAAACAAAGTACATGCTCTCTATAATCATGCTTAGAGAAGCTTGGCTGGTGGCTCTACAAACTAACATCTTATTGCATCATTGCAATGATATCTTTTTTGCAATATTTTTATTTACTTTTTTTGGTACAATATCATTGCAAATAAGAAAAAAAACAATTAGGAATAGCTGTCTTTTTGTATTAATACCAAATTACACTAAATAATAGAATAAAATTTATTTATTTATTTATTTATTTTTATTATTATGAACAAAGAAGTCTCACTTTCTATCCTGTATATCCTTATTCAAGGTCCTTTCTCGCTCCCAATACATCAGGTCATTCTCTCTTTTCCACAACTTCTCATCCTCTCCCTCCTCCTCCCCCCGGGCAGGCAGCAGGTGGTTCCAAGGTCCCACTGTCCCAATATTGCTTAGTTCAGCCTCCATTCCTGGCAGATCCATTTTTCTCCCCTCAACCTCAAGACTGAGTCAGGTATTCCTCTAGGTGGAGTGGGATCAGTAATTTGTTTATTCAATATGATTTTCTTTACTTTTGTCTTTAAATCACAGCAAGTAAACATCTCAGACATAGAGAGAAAAGTTCTACCATTTTACATTAAAATATTCTAATAAATATTTAAAATTAATAAATAAAGTATTTGCTACTTTAATGCCATGGGTATGATCTTTGTCCTGCTAAGAATATATAACATCCACACTGAATCCATGGAGCTTGAATCATAAAGTGGTAAACACTCAAAAAGCAACTAAAACACTGTAGTCAAAACTACATATTTTGCTAAGAAAACCAAAAGGTTCTGTGATGTGTGCAGTGAGAGATGACTGTCAATTATTTTATAATAATCACAATATACTATGTGTTTCCAAGGAGATGGCTGTTCTGTAAAGACCAAGCAAACAAGCATCATATGAAAGACTAACCTATAATAAAGGAAAAGTATGACAAAGATCTTAGTATGGAGTTAATACGTTAGTAAAATATAAGCCAAGTGAGTTGGTAAGATCATTGTGAAAGACTGAATTATTGATACCAATTCTGCATTTTTGAATTCTGTTACTTACTATAACATATATCTATTTTCTATAAAGGCAGTGTATAGTTCTATACATTTTAAACTTTGGTTCAACTATAAAGTTTTACTTGATCAATACAATATGTAAAGACATGACAGGATCCTATACCATACAAATATCTTATAGCTTTGTCTTGTTCTCATTGTCATCTGTCATCTCCATGAGAATGACATGTTATGCTTAGCTCAATAGCTGAAAACAAATGTGAGATACATAATACAGTTAAGGTGACCATCTGAGTCTACATGGCCCTGCCAATGCCTAGGCTTTGGATGCTTGAAGAAAAGTCAGTGAACCACTTCTTTCATCTCATGGACATTTAAGAAGTTGATTATAGTATTTCTCAAAGGTTACATAACATTTTTTGGCAGACAGTTACTAAGCAATGTAGTTGATAATGTAGACAAAATCAGGTTAAGTTTCTTTAAAAATAAACAAACCCCACAGTATGTTTTGATGAACCAGAAATAGTAATCAACTTATTGCATCTAGAGATACCATAAAAAGAATTACTTGCCTATGGCATCATGGAGAAAAGGGAAGAAAGTAGATTAGTAAAAGAGAAATATTCACTTAAGTCATAGAACCAAAGTCCACCAATAAATGTCTATTAGATTTGAAGATATCTGTGGCCACGACAATGGCAAAACTGAACAGCAACAGAAACTTAGGAATCGTTGGTATGCTATTGGAATAAACAGTACATAAGAGATGAGCCAATGTCAAATATATCAATAGACAAAACTTTCTCAGCCCTACGTAAGATTAACTTTTTTCTTCTAAGACATAATGCAACAATACCCTTCTAGCCATAATACTTGAATTAAAATTCAGTAATACTTATATATTTATTAAGGAACATGGGTGTTTTCTTAAGAGAATATCTTTTAGCCGTGTTAAGAGCTAAGAGCTATAGTCCCAGAAAGTCAGGAGCAAATACCAGAATGAGTTCTTGAACCTACAAGTTTGAAGCAAACCCGAGTAGATACATGCTGAATTCCACCACATACACTCCAAAAGGCCAAAGTAAAAACAGCCTTTCAGTAATGAACAAATAGTCCAAGTTATTGAATACAAATTCAGAAATGTTATTTGTAGATACTATGGTATAAATAAAATAATTTATTAAAACTTAAAATATTTATAAGTTAATGTTTGTAATTTAATCTTGTATATCAATGAAAAATTAATATATATTACCATCTCTATATTTTAAATTAAATGTCTATTTTTTACACATTTGTGTTTATTGAGTGATTAGTTGCAGTAATCATGCTATACACAGATAAAACATGATGAAAAAAATGTAGTACATTTGTAGCTCAGTTTTATCAATCAAATAGAAGAGTGAAACAATACTCTTGACAAACAAAAAAACAAAAAAAAATAGATCTGGAGAAGTTATAGTAAACAAAATAAACCAGAACTAAATCAAACATCTATTTTGAATTTTAAAATGTACAACAGATTTCTATTGCATGTTTTCTTTCTTTTTTTATTATTATGAATAAAGAAGTCACATTTTCTATCCTTGTAGTTGTTTATCATTATTCAATGTCCCTTCCCCCTTCTACCACTTCAGGTCATTCTCTCTTCTCCACATGTCCTCATCACCCCCATGGACAGGCTGTCCCAAGGTCCCAAGGTCCCAATATTATTTAGTTCAGCATTCACTCCTGGCAAATCCAGTTTTCTCCCACCAACATCAAGACTGTGTCAGGTGTTCCTCTAGGGAGAGTGGGATCAAGGTGTCAGTGCAAGGTGTTTCCGATCCCAAGCTGTTCAGTGGTTGTGGTTTGCAGCTTGGACATGCTTTGCTTTTATTCTTTTTCTTTTCTTTTTTTTTTGTTTAGAGTTAAGGTTAGGGTTAGGGTTACATTTTTCCTTTTTTTTTGTTTGTTTAGAGTTCACTAATGAGTCAGTACATCCTCTGCTTCTCTTTCTGGGTTTGTAAGACCAGGCTCAGGAGGATATTCTCCAAATCCATTCATGTTCTTGCAAATTTTAGGTTATCATTTTTTCTTACTGCTGAGTAGTACTCCATTGTGTAGATGTACCACAGTTTGTTAAACCATTCTTCAGTTGAGGGGCATCTAGGTTGCTTCCAGGTTCTTGCTATTACAAATAATGCTGCTATGAACATAGTTGAGCTAATACCTTTGGAGTGTGAATGTGCCTCTTTAGGGTATACACCCAGAAGTGGTATTGCTGGGTCCTTGGGGAGATTGATTCTCAATTTTCTGAGAAACTGCCATATTGTATTCCAAAGTGGGTGAACAAGCTTATACTCCCACCAACAATGGAGGAGTGTTCCCCTTGCTCTGCATCCTCTCCAACATAGGCTGTCATCTGTGCCTTTTATCTTAGCCAATCTAACAGGTGTTAGGTGGATTATTTATTTCCTCCAATTTTGTTTATCTTTTTCTCAGTTTCTTTAAGAGAATTTTTTATTTTCTCTCTAAAGGTCTCTATCATTTTCATAAAGCTATTACCTTTTGCTTCTTCTGCAGTGTGATGTTCAGGTCTTGCTGTGTAGAACCATTAGGTTCTGGTAGTATCATATTGCTCTTTTGTTGTTGTATGTATACTTGCACTGATGTCTATCTATCTCTTCTTCCTCCAATTGGTGAAAGCAGTGTCTGCATCTCAGGAAGCTTCAGTTGGTTCAGTTGGCACTTCAGGTCTAATCAGAGCTGGTAGAGTCTGTGACTCAAGGAGCATCTCTTGATCCAATCTGAACTGTTGGTCCAATCGAAGCTGCCAGATTTTGTGGCTCAGGCAACTGCTCTCAGTCCAATAGGAGCTGACAGATTTTGTGTCTCAGGGAGCTGTTAATGCAGCACATGATAGGTGGGTATTGGTGGAGGGACTGTGGCTTGTAGCTTGAAGAGTCCAGTAGGGTTGTTGGTTGGGAGGCCCACCTGCAGGATTGCTCCCTGCTAGACTGCAACTAGGGCAGTAATGAGTGCACTGGGAGAAAGGTAACCCTACAAATCATTTTTAATATGTGTTTTATCATCATTCATTGTGGCTTAAATGAATGATTCCCTATACATATTAGTTGTCATATATTTGCTTGACACTTGGCTATTGTCCAGAATGTATAGACAAAGGATGGATCTAGCATATACCATGGTCAACCCAACCATATCTCAAAGCTAAAAGCAAAAGCAACTCAATTATGTTCTTCTCTCTCATCTTCAGCATTTTCTTAAAATACAAGGGCACTATCCCTTCTCTGGAATTTGAACAATATTGATTTTTTTCTAAAATGTTTATTGATTTAGAAAAATTGTACAACATAAAGCATTAATATGTGAGTTGAGTATGTCTGTACTCTAAAATACTCACATTTTAAAAAGCCACAGCAGTTAAAAATATAAATCTTGCACAAAGAAATACTAATCATACCAGAGGACAATGGAAAAACTCAAGGATATTTTGAGTTTAATGAATAGCAAAAGCTCAATTTCCTTCATAGAAATAAATAGCTGTTGCAGTCTAAGCAAATTTTTCAAGCTTTAGAGATATAAAAGGTGTATTTTGAGATGGAGCAGATCAATTTTAGGTGAAAACTATTATTTCCTGAGTTTATGTCATTAACACATGTCAATGTTAAGCAAATAAGTGCTTATTTGGATCTGATATAGAAAAGCAGTGTTAGGTCAGAAGACTGAATTGTCTATAAACTAAGTTTTAAGGAGACATGAAGTATTTTAATGTTCACATAATCATACTAAATGCCGTGTTAGTAAATAAATAACACTCATTTAGTTGTCCTGTTGGAAAATAGTGATGTTCATGAATATAGCACCAAACATCATGATTATTTGTGCTTTTTTTATCATTCATTCAGAGTCATATAAGAGACTAAAGTTTCATAAAGTACATTTAGGAAGAACTCTGAAAATGCTTTTTACCACTGAATTGCCATTTGTTCTAGGGAACAAAGGTTCTTCAATTTTCTAGAAATTATTATCTGTATATAAAATGGAACACAAAGGTGAATGCTAGTTGTTTTTTACTTTCAGTGGTAAGGTAAATAGTAAAATATATCATATTCTAGAGCATGGTAGCAAATCTAGAAAGATGTGTGGATATTATAACAAGATGATTCACCCAGTTTTTATGTTCCATGTATTTTAGGGGAAAGAGACACAGAGAACAGTTATTTTCATTATTTAATATGCCTACATAAGAACAAACTAACTACAACTATTGTTAAATTTGAAGGTGTGTTTATCAAATTTTTCATTTTAAGATATCCTCAATGCTGTATCTTTTTAAAAGAAATTTCAATACAAATATGTTCTTATATAGTAATAGATGTTGATAAATAAATAGATAATAAAAACTAAAAATAAATGCTTAAAAAGGGAAAAAGGAATCTTGTCAAAGTGGGAATAGGAAGATGTAAAAAAAACAAGGATGAGAGTGAGTGTAGACAAAAGTGCTATGTGTTCTGTGAGATAATTTTGCATATCAATAGGAGGAGGAAGTATCTGGGAAAGTTTTTCATATGTTTCAGTTTTCCAAGTCTGTGTAATGTAAGGTATCCAGGTTCTTCTGAGTATCTTAGCAAAACATGCACAGGTAAGCTGGGATTGCAAGTAGCAAGTGTTTCTAAAGGAGTTTGCTCAGAACATAGCAACAGTCAATGTGAGGGTGCATTGATTAAGGACAAATGCCACTATGAGTTTTTAATGGTGGCCAGAAATTCTTCTGCCTCAGTAATCACAAGTATAGAGGGCATCCCAGACTTGCTACAATGTAATATTTTTCTAAGAACAACTAAAGTCTTTATTTTCCATTTTCTTTAAATGCTTTGTCTTATAACCTCCAGTTTTCATTTTATCTAAAACTATATAGGAACACTGTAAACAAAAGAATGAAAGGGTGTTATCTTTAATATTTGTTTTTGCGGCATATATTAAGATATACTGGATTGATATTTACCTAATTGAAATACTTTTATCTTATTTAAATCTTGAAATTGTTAGAAAGCTGGAATGTTTATAAAGAGGGATAGATTGATTATGTAGCTGTCATAGTAACTGCCTTTTAAGCCTACCTAGGTTTACATTTTTTTCCAAAAGACATTCTGGCTCTGTTCATAACACCTGTCATTACATTGAGGCTAATTAGGTAATTTAGCAAAAGAGTTAAATTAATTTGGCCTGTTAATTGTTTTTAGAAAAATTTTAAAGTCAACATTAATTCACTGTCTGTAAGCCTAATGCCAGGTTGGCTAGCAGAGGTCATGATTCACGAGAGGGGATCTGTTGCTGAAGAGAATATAACAGTGTGAGGAAGGAGAGTGGAAGTCCCATTACCTCCTTTCTCACCTTATCGCCTTCTCAGAACTTACTAAATCAAAGTCAAATTATGACATATTTTTAAGAAAAAAAACACTTTGTCCCTCCTCTTTAAAATTGAACATATCTGTTCTGCATATAAATAGCTTATTGTTCTCTATGGAAAAAGAAGATGTAGTTTGAAAAAGATGGAAAAACTTGGTCATGCTAGAGAGCTTTTAAAATGTCAGTTTCATGGCTTTATCAATCAGGAAAAGAGTATATATTGCATTATGCCACTTGGAGAATGGGGAAGATGACACAGGGCATCCCTGAGAGGAAAGCCATGAATATATATATTTTATATATATATTTTAATAGGCTTGTTTATCTTTTAAAGTGCATGTTGTCTCTCTTCCTTGTGAAATATTCCAATGTCATCATTGGAAATTATGCTGGAAAAGCAGCTTCAGTGGTAAATTGTTACCACTTTACCTTATACACACAGGAACTAACTACTCTAGAGAGATGCCCCATAGTTTGAACAGATCACTTCACCTCTACCTACAGCTCTTTCTGGGAAAGACAGTTAAGAAATAATCTGTCCTATGTATTTTGACAGGTCTTAATTTGTGATAACTGGACCTTAAGAATTTTTTTTCATGTAGCCTATGCTACCTAAATTTGTATAAAATATCCTATCATTTTACAAAAGCTTATAAATATCTTATATATTCATTGTTTTGGGGGACTTTCTATTAAGGTATTTTAATAGAAATTTTAAGCCTCACCATCTATTTCACGGAAATTGTGTTTCTCTTTGCATTTTCTGTTATTCTAATTCTTGTTTTTCAATATCTGTTCATTTATTTATCACTATAATTTTCTATTGTATTTTATTATTTAAAATAGGTTTTAAATTTTAATATGCTTTGATCATTTTCTTACCTTCCTCCCACATCCTTCCAGATCCTCTTCTCCAATAAAACAACAAAATCTCCTAAACCTAGAAAAAATTTACTTTTGACTGGACTCAGTCTTAGAAGTATATGCCCTCAGCAAGGACTACCTATTCCCTTGGCTATTCTTATCATTTTTCTATTTTTTTATTTGTCATTATAATCAAAAATGTTAGACTGCATGGGACCAGCTGAGCCTCTGGACACACAGTTAAGAGGTGAGTACCATCCTGTCCTTCAGGCCAAGTAGAGACATTACTGCTCTCTGAACCCTAGCTCTGGGACACCCCCACACATACTCAACCACATCCAGCTCCACCCTAAATCAAAAAAAGAAGGGAAAGCACCACAAAGGCCAAGTTCCAGCAAAACACAGCTGCCACAGGCCACCCTCTGCCTAAATCGCAATTGGCATCATCATACTGCAACTGCACAGGACCAACCAAGACTGCACACAGCTGAATAAGAGCCCCTCAGGCCTACAACTGACTAAGTGCAGACTGAGAGCTGACCAAGAGTTAACTGAAGAAGCAATGGATAGACACCAGTGCAAGATACATACAACAATACAAAGTTCAACAAGACACCACCAAAAGAAGCAGGTGATTCTATAGCATCACGACCTTAGCATAGCAATGAAGAGGAAATGAAAGGAAACAACCTTAAAAACAGCTTTATGAAGCTAATGGAAGCATTAAAAGAGTATATTAAAAAACTCCCTTAAAGGGGCTGGAGAGATGGCTCAGCACTTAAGAGCACTCACTGTTCTTCCAGAGGACCTGAGTTTGATTCCCAGCAGTTAACAACTCTCTGTAATTCTAGGATCTGATACCCTTACACAGTATACAAGCAGGCAAAACACCAATTCACATAAAATGAAAATAAATATTTTTTAAAAATAACTTCCTTAAAGAAACAGAAGAAAATATAAACAAAAAATGGGAGAAGATGAACAAATCCCTGAAAGAAAGAAAATAAAGAAAACCAAGAAAAAGAAAACAAACAAGTGAGAGAAATATTTCAGAAATTAAAAACTGAAATAGAAGCAATAAAGAGGGCACAAACAAGACAATGCTGAAAAAAAAAACTGAAGAAAAGAACTGGAAACACAGATTCAAGCATAACCAACAGAGTTCAAGAGATGGAAGTGAAAATCTCTGTAGTGGAAGACACAATAGTGGAAACAGATACATCAGTTAAAGAAAACACTAAAATTAAAAAAGTCATAATATAAAATGTCCAGAAAATCTGGGATACCATGAAAAGGCCAAACCTGAGATTAATTAGAATCAAAGAAAGAGAAAAACACCACCTCAAAGGCACAGAAAATATACTCAATGAAATCAAAGAAGAAAAGTTTCCCAATATAAAGAAGGAAATACCTGTAAAGATACAAGAAGCCAAATACACTAGACCCACAAAAAAGTCTGCTTACTATATAATAATCGAGCCACTAAACCTACAATAAAAAGAAAAAAATAATAAGAACTATAAAGAAAAAAGGCCAAATTACCTTTATATGAAGACCCATCAGACTAACACCAGACTATTCAGGGAAAAGAATGAAATCAACAAGGTTCTGGTCAGACATATACAGACACTAAAAGTGCATGAATACCAACCTAGACTACTGTACCAAGCAAAACTATCAATCACCATAGATGGAGTAAACAAGTTATTTCATGACAAAACCAAATTTAAACAATACATATTCACAAATCTGGCCCAACAAAAAGCCATAGAGAGAAAACTCCAACCTAAATTTGGAAATCAGGAACATCCACGAAACCACAATCAATCAATAATCCCACAGAAGAAAACCCTCAAAAAAGAAAATACAAAAACGCTACCACCAAAAATAAAAGAAAATAACAGTCAGTGGTCATTATATCCCTTAACATCAATAGACTCAATTCACCTAAGAAAAAGCACACCATAACATGATGGATACAAAAACAGAAGCCATCCTTCTGCTTCATACAAGAAACACACTTCAACTTCAAAGACAGATGGAAACTCAGAGTAAAGGGTTGTGAAAAGACTCTCCAATCAAATGGTTCTAAGAACCAAGTTGGTATAGCCATCTTAATATCTAACAAAATAGACTTTAAAATAAAATGAATAAGAAGAGATTAGGATGGATATTACTTATTTATTTCAGGAAAAATTCACCAATACAAAGTTTCAATCAAAAATATTTATGCCCCCAACCCAAGGGCATCACATATGTAAAAGAAACACTATTGAAGTTTAAACCTCATATCAAACCTGACACACAAATAGTGGAAGACTTCAATACCTGACTTTTACCCTTGGATAGGTCAACCAGACAGAAACTCAACAGAGAAATAATGGATCTAACAGAAGCTATGACCCAAATGGACTAAATAGATATATACCAAACCTTCCACCCAAACACAAAGGAATATACATATTTCTAAGTAGCCCATGGAACTTACTCTAAAATTCACAACATATTCAGTCATAAAGCAAATATCAACAGAAACAAAAAAATGGGAATAACTTCTTGGACCATATAAGATCACCATGGGCTAAAGTTAGAGTTCAACAACAAGAAAAATTACAGAATGCCTACCAACACATAGAAACTAAATATCACTCAACTTAACCACCTCTGGGTCAAGGAAGAAATTAAGAAAGGAGTCAAAGACTTCCTAGAATTCAATGAAAATGAATCCACAACATACCCAAACATATGGGACCCAATGAAACTAGAATTTAAAGGAAAATTTATAACATTAGATGCCTATATAAATGACCTAGAGAAATCACACAAAAGAGACCTAACATCACAGTTAAAAGCCCCAGAACAATTAGAAGCAAACTCACCTAAAGAAGTAGACAGCAGTAAATAATCAAACTTAGAGCTGAGATCAATACAATTGAAACAAAGAAAACAATACAAAGAATCAATGAGTATTACATTTTTGGTTGTGAGCCTAGCCTTTAACTGCTGAACACCCTACAGGGGAAAGAGAACTGGTCTCTAAAATATAGAGAAAATTCAAGAAACTAAGCCTCAAACACTAAATAAACCAATTAAAAATGGGGTTCAGAACTGAAAAGGGAATTTTCAGCAGAAGAATTGCAAATGTTTGAGAGGCATTTGAAAAAATGCTCAACATCTTTAGCCATCAGAAAAATGCAAATCAAAACAACTGTGAGATACCACCTTACACCTGTCAGAATGGCTAAGATTAAAAACTCAGATGACAACCTATGCTGGGGAGGATACAGAGCAAAGGGAACATTCCTCCATTGTTGGTTGGAGTGTAAACTTGTTCAGCCACTCTGGAATGCAGTATTTTGGTTCCTCAGAAAACTGGGACTCAATATTTTCAAGGATCTAGCAATACCAGTATTAGGCATATACCCTAAAGATGCAAATTCACACCTCCAAAACAGTAGCTCAACTATGTTCGTAGCAGCATTATTTGTAATAGCAAGAACCTGGAAACAACCTAGATGCTCCCCAACTGTGGTACATCTACACAATGGAGTACTACTCAGCAGTAAGAAAAAATGACATACTGAAAGTTGCAGGCAAATGGATGGATTTGGAGAATATCCTCCTGAGCAAGGTACCACAAGGCCAGAAAGATAAGCATGGGATGTATTCATTCATTAGTAGATTTTAGACAAAAAGCAAAGAACACCCAAGCTGCAAACTACAACTTCTTAAATCTTGGGATCAGAAGTTACTTAAGAGAGATATCCAGGGATTCCCCTACAAAGAGAAAATAGAGAAAATCTCCCTAGCTAATTGGTAGGATTAGCGTCTGCAACCAAGAAGGTGTGGGAACAAATCATGAGAGAAGGAGATGATTGAGTAGAGAAAAAGAACTAGGCCCTTCAAGGATAGGCAGCTATCCACTGACATGAGCAGTATGTGGAGCCTCGAGGGGAGGGATCCGAATGCATTTCTATGTGTGGACTGACATGTATAGCCCATTCCCTGCAGAGGAACCCAGTCTTCACATTAGGATGAGAAAATCAGACATTCCTGGAGTGGATGCTGAACTGATTCACGTTGGGACTTCTTGCCCTTTTAGGGGAGGGGAAGGGGAATGGGGAGGAAGGAGGCTGAAGGATGATCATCGAGAGGGATTGGAGGGGAAGGAAGGGAGAGCAAGGGGATACATGGAAAAAAGGACTTTATCTTATAAATAAATCAAAATTTAAAAAAAGAAAAAAATAAGAAGGGATTAAGGAAGATCCTCTGAAAAAAATATCTGATGGAAAGAGATTGCCACATCAGCTTCAAGGCTTCTGACAAAGATGATCCAGTCTCTTTATGCCCATAAGATTGTCAGTCCCCCCAGTCAGCAGGAAGTAGTCTGAAAAGCTATGCTCAAAATCTCGAAATACTGTTTGTAAATGTTTGTTTTCATTATAAGTGGTTAATGATCATGGTTAGTCTCTTTCTAGGGAAAAGGGGAGATAAGATATGAAAATGATAAAAATATTATTTAATCTACTTTGCTACAAAAAACAATTGTTAATCTAAAAATATTTTACATTGGTATAGACTTTGATATAGTGATACAAAGTTAAGGCCAAGTTTATTATACCATATGTATATTTCAATTTTTGTTTAAGATACTATGTTTATAAAATTCCTTTAAAATTGTAATGTATAATTAAAAAATGCAGATTAATAATCATCTATATTTCAAATAATCAAATTTATAGTCATGTTAGTTAAGTTTTTTATATATACAAAGTATATTTCAGTTAGATAGGTTATATTCAAACACTCCAAAGACCTATGGAATATTGCATTTAAAATGTTTTGAGAAAGTAGACTTTTCTGGACAGTGAGACATGTTTTATCCTTGCATCACCAATATACTTCAAAAGGATGATGGCCATTGAAGAAACTCCATATGGAATTTACTTTCTTTGTGGCAAAAGTTAGCCACTGGGCAATAGATTGTTCTTGTCTCAGGTGCTTAACAGTGTTCTGTTCAAACTGGACATACAGGACCCATAGGAATGTGACCACTGAACTTTGCCAGAACAAGTCAAGATGGTCCTTCAGCCTCCTGCTTTACAAAAACTGCCAGACATTCTGCAAAACAAAGGGAGAAGTGACTGACAAATCTTGCCAAAATGAATACGCTAGTGCTTCAAATTTCCTGCTTCACTAAATATTATTCCAGCAGCTCTAGGCCTGTAGTCTAAAGATGGATATCCCAACATTACAAAGAAACTTTGGGTGACTGTCCAGGTAGACTTTTGTCTCTCTTATTTTTATAATTTCCAGGTTGCTTGTAATGCACTTCCTTTTTACTCAGGTAATACCCTTTTGTGGTCTTTGATGGAGTTTAAGATTAGATAGTTATAACTATAGATTTTTTTTTAGTTATATAATAAAAGGTAAATTAGATGTGAAACTTTGGACTCATAAGAATAAGGTATCTGATAGAATATTTTCTTTAATTTTGCTAAATACAAATAGGCTAGATATTATAACTGTAATTATTGCTTGATAAATGTATTGTTATGTGTAATTTTACTATATTAAAATTCAAATCTTCCTTTTTGATTAGACATAAAATGGGAAGTGATGTGGGTTGTTTTTCTGTATGCTGTGAATGTTCTTTTTTATTGGTTAATAAAAAGAGAAACAAAACAAAAAATGTTACATATTCTTCAATACTCTATTTTACTTAGTGCATTGTTTCTTCTAACATTGGTGCTTCATAGGGTAACAGAATGCTGAATCTTGGTTGTTTTAGTATTGAAATTCTTACAAACTTTGTTTAAGGTATTTCTGACAACACATTAACAGACTTTGCCTTCTTTAAAAAGACTGAAATGTTTTCAGGTTCTGCTAGCTCCTTTGGGCCCTGGAAATGAAGATATGATATCTGTCAGTCTAGGAATGTCTTTTTATTACCATAATCATTTTATTTACACAGCCAAGTTGGAAAACACTCTTCTTGGCATCCACAATGCAGCCCAAGTAGACTTGCACTTTCTCTTTCCAGTTCTTCTTGGCCTATATACAGGAATATTCCTTACTTAACAGCAGATACAGGCTGCTGTAGGTCAAGGAACCCTGCTATTGTTTGTCATAACCACCACTATTTGGACTATAACTCATTCTTCAACAAGAGAGTTAGCCGCTACTTTTGCAGGCTGTGAATTTCTCACAGAAAGAAACTTCAAAGTTCACATTCATCATCTGCTTTAATGAGTTTATGACAACTGATGGCTGGGAAGGATATAATCACCTGCATCCTGACTCAGTGGAGGACATAGGAGACAACACTCACATACACACACACACACACAGAGAGAGAGAGAGAGAGAGAGAGAGAGAGAGAGAGAGAGAGAGAGAGAGAGAGAGAGAAGATGTTGTTCTAACTCTTAATAAAGTTCGTTTCCATTTAAGGGTCTAGCATTTGAGTTCCCAGTTATGTTGGGTTCTCACATATATTGTACCATTTTCTGTCTAATGCTCTCCCCTTTATCTTAATGCTGTACAAAAGTCTCTAAGCACCTTTTCCAAGCCTTGTTACTGTTTCCTAATGTGTGTCAGCTTTCTTTCCTAAACCAAGCTCACATTTCTTTCCCTTTATCTGGCAGTAATATGGCTTTATGAAGATTGAGTACCATCTTGTGCTACCAGTGGGAGAAATCACAATCCTTGCAGTACACATCTTTAAGTATTTACCATGGGTTCTTCTCTCCTCCAGGTATTTTCCTCTAGATTTTTCTTATATTATCATTAGTATTTGTCAATAGGTATCACAGCTGCATTCTTTCTGTATTTATTAAATTGTTATCTTTTCAGATTCTGTCTTTAAATCATTATAATGTTGTTTCCTTTAGATATTTTGTCTTTTTTCATCTCTCTGCTTGCTTACTATATAAAAGTTATCATGACATGCATTTATTTTACTTGTTTGCTGTTTATTTGTGTGCTTATCTAATCAGTCCTATATAAGGAGCAGTGTCTCATAATGATTGAAAGGATTTGCCCAAATTTCTGTCTGAAGATATAGCTTTAAACTGAAACTCAGAAATATGTGGTTCTGTGAGAGATGATTCTCAGAAGAATATTGAAGAAAGTTCAATCAGGGACCCAGGGAAGAAAGAAAAACCAATTTATGTTTCTGTTAATGATGTTAATTCTTTTAATTGACATGTAGCCAATTCATCAATTGTGGATCAGCTCCTCTGAGATACTTCTGACAAACAATGGAGAAAGTACACTTTGTTCTGCTATGACAGGGCAAGAATGCTCTGTAAAATCATAAAATAAAAATAATGGAGTTTATTGCAAAAAAAATCAACAACAACTGCACAGCACTTTTATATTATTCACACATAAAATAATTTAATCTTTACCAATAGTAGCACAGATTAACTTATGATAACCATTTAAAAGCCACAACATCTGTAATGATGACCTTGTGCTCTGAGAAAAAGCTTATTTGTGGTGGCAATACTGGAAGAACTGCAGTATGAAGCTGATTGGAATTCAGGGAAAGAGTTAGGTGAAAGTCAAAAGGCAATTTTGACACTATTTCTGTGCAGCTCATGATGAGCACGGTGCCCTGAGATCACTAGCAGATGTTTGAGGTATGTGAAAATGTACCATGTTCATATGCTATCTGATTTTAATTGATTAATTGCTGATTTATACACTCACTTACATAAGAGAATATCACATATTGCAATAAGGGTCAGATAGTAAGTATATTCCCCATTATGGCACATATGGCCAACACTACTGTGGCTTTAAAACAATCAGCACAATGACAAAAAGAATTGAAATACCAATGTGGAGTGAGAGTAGGTGAAGAGCCACATGTGATAATGGCAACTGAGAAAGAGAAAAACCTGTCCTCCTCAGGGACAAGACCTCTGATAGTTCATCCAACCTGAAGTGGTCAATCTTAAGCAAACATATTAACAACAGCAAATGGGCTTATTAAATTACAAATGTATATAATATATATCATACATATATATATATATAATTAGAAAAGAAGATGTCATGAATTTGAGAGAAATTTTAGAGAATATAGGAAGAGTTTGAAGGGGAAGAAAAGGTGGGAATGAAGTACTCATGTATGAAATTCCCCCAAATTATGTAAATATAGATATATCTACGCTCAAACAATCTATGTTTAAAAAGCAGTGAGAAAGTTTTCCAATTGATAAGTTAGGATTTCTTATATACAAAAAATGATAATCAGAGTCAGAATTTGATTTATGCTCACTTATCTTCTTAATATATATACTATGTGGTAACCAATTCACATTTTAAAATAAGCATGCTAGGAATATTGACTATACATCAGACCTTTGCCATTTGTGTAACTTATCATGGAAATAATGAATTCCTGACACACCCAAGTTGTCCATTTTGGGAGATGTACAACTTTGAGACTATTTAATAAAGTACAAAGTTCAAAAATAGAAGCAATAAAAGTTTTTGAATGATAACCATCATTCTACATAGAAGTGTCTTGTGCTTCCATTGGCTGAGGCAATCAAAAATAGGGAGGTTTCAATTTTATCACTTAGACGTATTTCCAATGTATTTAGGTGCTTGTGGTGTGCCCCCACATGCAAATAAAGAACGGCATAAAGAAGAAGATATCAGTCCTAAAATCTCACAAAGATCTTGTCTAAATAGTGGCACAGTGAAAGTGGAGACTGTAAGTGATGATCATGTATAATTAACAGAGATTTGTAAATAAAATATTTTAGTGGCCTGATTTTTTCTTAACTATTTAAACAAAAGGAAAAGTAAAATAAGATGAAGGTGTTGTTAAGTAAAGTATTATTAGTGCATGAAAAGTTGGAAAGTACTCAGGTCATCTATACATTACAAAATGAGACAGCATGTTCTAGAAAAAAGACAAAAGATATGTGCAATAAATCACTCTGTGCAAAGATTACTTGGGCTTAATTAGTCATCCCAACTTAAGTTTAAAGTAATGATGAGATTATACCCAAAGAGGACCCATGGCAAAAGGGACAAATAAACTGGGACAACTAAAGATAACTGAGACTAGTTCAGGATAAGCAATGGAAACGTCCAGTGCTGTCTTTTACAAAATGGCACAATGACTACAAAAGTGATAGACAAATCTTTGGCCATGTTCTTCTTTTCATAGAGGCCTGGAATGAGGATTTTCCTATTTTAATTATCCAAAACTAAAACCAGCTCAAAGTAGATAAGCATGTAGGGACAAGGACCCGAGTTCACACTGATGCCAATGAGGAGATGCTGCTGCCATAGTTACTAAGTAGGACAGAACACCCAAGCACAAAGGTTTGTACTAAAGCCTCCAGAGCAAAGGTAATTTCTCATCATCTATTTTGTTTTTTTTTCTACAAAATTTACATTTTGAATTCTTAATCTCCTAATGTGTCTAATTTTGAACCTTTAATATGTGCATAAGGTTAAATAATGTTACAAAATTGAATTGTAGCTTTATCAAATATGAATGATATCTTTATAATATGAGAAAGTTAAATTTAAGACATGTTCTCTCCTTCTCCAGACAAACATCACACATGAGACACCAAACACTTCAACACACACACACACACACACACACACACACACACAAAGGGGAGGACACAATGATGCCACAAGAAGTCAGAATGGAGAATGTTTTTACCAATTCTGCTTGCATTTTGATTTGGGGTTCTACTTTAGTAGCACAGAAAATGTGTTTGTTTAAACCACACAGAATGATTGTCAACTTATAGAAATGGCATTTATTAGCAAGCAGAAAAAAAGAAACAGGTAACAGAAGCTTTCTAAATTAAGTATCATTTTTCAAAATAAGAAATGGTAGAAGTAACCATGACCCTAAGCAAAATAGTTCACTACACAATTATTAACTGTCTTCTAGCAGATTTTTTCTAAATGTTTAAATAACAATCCTGGCTTTCTCTCATCCTCTTGTACTTCTGTTTTATTCTTAAGATAGAAAACCTTCTGCCTGAGAGGTGTTAAAGTAAGAAAGAGTTGAAAATATTCTTTATTTTAACTCTTAGAACAGAACTATACAACAAAGAACAACTTAGGCTGGCAATGAAGAAGAAAATGAAGACATGAGAAGAATAATTTTTATTGGGAATAGGACTACTATGTGGCATGAGTCCTTCATATGGCATTTCTTGGGTATCAAGCAATTATTTTCTACCTTCCAGCTTAAGATAATGCCACCAGAGAATTAGAAAATAAATTATTTTGTAGAAAATGTAATTGTGAGTGTGAGACCTAGGCCATTATTGAGTTCTCTCATTAGGCATTCTCCACTAAACATGATGATCTAATTTGATTAAGAAAAAAGATCTGATTAAGGGCTGTTGGTTGTCAGACACTAAAGAAAGTCCATTAAACATACTGCTGGTTGTGGGAATTATGTCAGATTCAAGGCAGGTCAAAGACCTCTCTGTACTTATAAACATACTAGAAGACATCCAAGTTATTATTTTTTTCTTTAGTAGGTCTTTCTTAGTGGCAAGAAGTTTAATGATCTAAGAGGGACCTGGGATGTACAACATTGAATCTAAGTAGACACCATCAAAAAGTGAACTGATTTAGCTGCCATTGTAAGCTGTTACATAAGTCCATCTATAATGCAATCATGTTTTTAGTGGAGAAATTGGCTCTGTGTAGAGCTGAGGCATTGTCTGGAAGACTGATTGTTGTGGCCTATCTCTCCAAGAGACTATGACTCAGAAACCCAGAAAATACTAAAAATGAGGTAGAGATAACTAAATTTTTTAGTCTACTCATTATCTAGCAAGCATCTTTCTAAGAGAGACTTAACTTGGGACCATGATGTTGAAGGTATTAACTCTACACCACAAACAGCCTCAGCAAACAGTATACAGTAAGCCTTACTTGGGACCAAAGTTTTGAATTTTTTCTTTTCTTTCTTATTTGTTTGCTCATTGTCAGACAAGAATTTAAAGTAAGTGAACATTTTAAAAATTTTATTTAGATAACCTTTTTATCATTTATTTTACATACCCATCACAGTTTTTCCTTTCTCCTTTCTTCTTGTTCCTGCCCCCAACTCCTTCTTTTTCTCCCTTCAGAAAAGAAAAGGCTTGAAGAAAGCATGGCACATCAAGTTGAGGCAGCACCAAGCTCTTCCTTTAGAAACAATAACAGTTTTTAAACCTGTTACCATATATCACTTATTGTATCACAGTACTACATAATAATCATTACCTTTTAATTCCAAATATTTTTGTTACCCCAAAGTAAACTATAAACTTAAAATCTAGATACCTTCTCACCCTCTCCATCTCTTGTGATCAACTAATGTCCTTTCTGTCCTCACAGTTATATCATTCTGATTTCTTTTCATTTATGATTTTCATAGGCTTATTTTCTCTTAAGGCTAATATTACAAATTTAGTAAAATTGTGAAAGCTGAGAAAGGTAGAATCAAAATTTATTAACCAACACAAAATGATTGACATATACTACATTTTATAATAAACTAATTTTGGGAACTAAATAAATTACAATTACCATTATTGTTTCTTTATGAATTATTGAACTATTTCTAAGGTGTTCCATGGAAAATGTTTATACTAAAGCTTCATTGTGTTCTCTCTCGTCTGTCTCTGTCTCTGTCTCTGTCTCTGTCTGTCTCTCTCTGTATGTTCACTTCACTTTGTGTCTATAGAGGAGAAACAAATGGAATTTTTTTTTGTTATACATGAGAAGGGACCTCTTTTTTCAGCTTTTTTTTTGATGAATAGCCAGCATGAAACAACTGGAAAGCTCCCACTGACAATCTATTAGACCCAACAAGGTGACTGTGATGGTGTATACCACATGGCAAGTTACCTTAAAACCTGAAAGAGAAGAGTAATTTGCTTTAATATTTTTAAGGCAAACAAGAACAGTATAATCATATTCTGCCTCAAAAAAATAAAGAAAAGTAAAAGATCTCAGGGAGGAATATTACAATATTACAATATCACCCCTAATAGCCAATGTAAAAACAGTTAAGGTGACTTTTTAACTGATGCATAGATCAACACTTTTTTATTTTATTTATTATTTTATATTCCAAACAACTGCAGCTTCCCCACCCCTCTCCTACCAGTCTTTCCCCCTCTACTTATTCTCTGTCCCCACATTCACTTCTCTTCTGATTCTCTTCAGAAAATGGCAGACTTCCCATAGATATTAATTGAATATGGCATATCAAGCCTCAGTGCGACTAAGCACCTCACCTTGTATATACGGCTGGGCAAGGAAACCTAATATTAAAAACAGCATCTCAAAAGCAGCAAGATAGAGAACCTAGGTTTGTTCCATGGAGTCTTCCCGGTTATTTGTTCAGTTTCTGTAGGCTCCTATGACCCCAAGTTAGTTGATTGTGTGGATTTTCTTGTGAAGTCCTTGATGTATCTAGCTCTTACAATCCTTTCTCCTTCTTTTCAGTGGGATTTCTTGAGCAAAGTTTGGTTGTGGATGGATATCTGACTGTTTCCTGGTAGCAGTTGTTGGATGAAGCTGCTTTGATGACAAGTGGGCTAGGCACCAATTTATGAGTATAGTAGAATATCATTAGGCATCAATACATTGACATTGTTTCTATTTAGTTTTGTTTGGTTCTATCCTAGGTCATCCAATCTCTGTGTCTGGTTCTCCAGACAGTGTAAGGATGAAGAATTTACTCTTGTTTCATAGATCTCAGACTAGATCAGTCTGGTTTGTTACTCCCTCAGTCTCTGGGCCAACCTTACCCCTGTACACTCCATAGGCACGACAGACTGTAAATGTAAGGTTATGTGGCTGGGTTGGTGTCACAATTAATGCATTGAAAAGGTGTTTTGGTCACAGGAGATGACCAGATCAGACTACATTTGTCATATTGCTAAGAGTGGTCATCCTTATAGATTTGTGGGAGTTTTCCTTGCACCCAGTTTCTACTTGGTACTGAAATGCCCCATTTTCTAATCATCTCCTTCACTATTGCTCGCTCAATCCCCATAACCTGATTGTTCATGTTCTCTTCCCAGTACATGCAGAAAATCTCTTCTATTTCCTTTTCCTAGAAAGATCTAAGTGCACCTGTGCCCTCCTTGTTACCTAACATCCTTGAGTCTGTGGATTGTAGCATAGTTATCCTTTACTTGACAGCTAATATCCACTTATGAGTAAGTATAGACCACGTTTATTTTATGGGTCTGGGTTACCTGACTCAAGACGATTTTTTTCCTAGTTCTGTCCATTTGCTTAAGAATATCATGATATCATTTTTAAAACTCTATTTTGTAGAAGTTACACATTTTCTTAATACATTATTCAATTGAGGTAAATATAGGTTGTTTCTGGCTATTATAAAGAATGCTACAGTGAACATAGTTGACCAAGTATCTTTGTGGAATGACTGATCATCCTTTTAATATATTCTCAAGAGTGGTATGTTGTGCCTTGATGTAAATAGATTCCTAATATCCCAAGAAACTGTCATATTAATTTCCAAAGTGGCTGTGCAAATTTGCACTCCTATCAGCAGTGGCAGAGTACTCCCCTTGCTCTACATCTTCTACAGAATGAGCTGTTACTTGTATTTTTGATCTGAACCATTTTGACAGGTGAAAAATAGAATTTCAGAATCATTTTGATTTGCATTTTCCTGGTGGCTAAGGATGTTAAGCATTTTCTTAAGTGTTTGTCTGCCTTCTGAGATTCCTCTACTGAGAATCCTCTGTTTAGGTCTACAATCAACTTTTAATCTTTAATTTATTATTTTTTTTTGGTGTCTAGTTCCTTGAGTTCTTCATATATTTTGGAGATCAGCCTTCTGTCAGATGTGTAGTTGATGAAGATCTTTTGTCATTCTGTCAGGTACTATTTTGTCCTATTGACTGTATCTTTTGCCTTACAAAAACTTTTCAATTTCATGAGGTCTTGTTAATTGTCAATTTTAGTGTCTGTGCTACACATGTTTTATTCAAGAGATTGTCTTCTGTGCCAATGCATCAAGGCTATTTCCCACTTTCTTTTCTATTAGGTTAAATGTATCTGGATTTATGTTGAGGTCTTTGATCTGCTTGGTCTTGAGTTTTGTGCAGAACAATAGATACTGATCTATTTGTGTTCTTCTATAAACAGACAACCAGTTTTGCCAACAACATTTGTTTAAGATACTTTCTTTTATTTATTGTATAATTTTGGCTTCTTTATAAAAAATAGGTGTTCATAGGTGTGTGGATTTATTTCTGGATCTTTAGATTTATTCCATTGATTTATCTGTCTGCTTTTATGCCTATACCATGATGACTTTTATTACTGTAACTCTGTAATACATACACCTTGAAATCTGAGATAGTAATATCTCCAGAATTTCTTTTATTATACAGGATTGTTTTAGCTATCCAGTGTTTTTAATTTTTTATTTGAAGTTGAGTTTTATTCATTCAAGAATTGTGTTTGGATTTTAATGAGAATTGTGTTGATTTTGTAGGTTGGATTTGGTAGGATGACCATTTTTACTATGTTAATCCTTCACATCTAAGAGCATGAGAGATCCTTTCACTTATTGAAAAATTCTCCAGTTTCTTTCTTAAATGACTTGAAGATCTTGACATACAGGTCTTTCCCTTGCTCAGTTAGAGTTACCCTAAGATATTGTATATTATTTGTGGCCATTGTAAAGGATGTTATTTCCCTGAATTTTTCTTGGCCCCTTTACTTTATGTATATAGATGGGATACTTTGTTTTTCTTTTTAGTTAATCTTTTATTCAGCCACTTCACTAAAGTCATTTATTAGCTATAAAGTTTCCTGGTAGGATTTTTGTAGCTACTATGTATAGTACCTTATCATTTATGAATAAAAATACTTTGATTTCTTCCTTTTGAATTTGTATCCCTTTGACTTTCTTTAGCTTTTTATTGCTCTGAATAGAAACTTAAGTACAATGCTAAATAAATATGGAGAGAGTAGATGGCTATTAGGAAAAAGGGGGCAGCCAAAGAAATTCACCCTGGTCCTGTAAAAAGCCCGAGTTAAGGAAGCAGACCCTGGCCATAATACCCAGGCTAGAAAAAGAAAATTTTCTTTTTCTTAGGTTTCTTAGGCCAGAACCTAAGAAAGAAATAAGCCCTATTCCTAAAATTAAAGCCAGAGGGCTAAATTGAACCAGTGGAAGAAACACAGTTTGTCCTCGGAAACAGCCATTTCTCCCCCTGACCAACTGACTAACAAAACCAACCAATTTGTTAGCATCCTGACCTTGAGCCAAGAGCCAGGGAAAGAAACAATTTAGGCCTCTGGCTATATATTACATACTTATGGTGCTACTACATTGGCCTGAACACAGAACCTAAGAAACATGCCCTGACTCTGAAAAAAGTGCCAAAACCACACTTTGTCACAAGAAACTAAACTAGTGGGGGGAAAATGACCTTGCCCCCCAAATTAGAGCCAAAAGGCTAAAAAGGACCAGTGAGAGAAATATGGTTTTGCCCTGAAATCTGTGCCATCTCTGCAATTAACCAGTCCCATAGCAGAAAAATCTTCTCCTTGGAGAACAAGTACCCTTAATAAGCAGAGTTTCTTAGCCCATCTACCGGTTTAGTTGTTGGCTATTCTTTGCCACCCTGACAGAGGCAGCCACACTTTTTTACTTCTCCTTCTCAAATAAATCTGTTTTTCAAAAAGTCTTGGGTGAAGATCATTAATTTGCTGGCACAGAACAGAAGAACCTTGTGAGACATATCTTAGGGGGACTGAGAAAACAAAAAACAAACAAACAAACAAACAAAAAAACCAAAAAACTAAAAACAAACAAAAACCTTGCTAAGATGGTCCCTTAAAGAGGCTGAACAAGGTAAAGAATAAAAAGTAAAAACTTTTTACCGGACTCCAAGGAGATTCCTATATTTCTACAAGGGGTTTCCCTTCTATCAGAGGGAAGTAGACTCTTGGACTAGAAGAAGCAGAGCTCTGCTAAAAAATCCCTGATGTGGAGTGAGGTTGGTGCAAAGCTCTGTTGTAATGGCTTTCTCCAGGAGAGGAGCAGGATTGCTGTAGCAGGCAGGGAGTGCATCTCCCACTGCACTGGAGCTTCAGGTTTCATCTGCCTTCTGGAGCAGTCAGAACACCTCCATTGTCCAAAGCTGTCCATTGCAGCTTTAAGTATAGCCTCGCTTCCTGACCAGTGAGGATACATTTCCCTTGAGAGCTGAGCTACCCTATTGTGGTTCCAGCCTTCAGAACTGTCTTACTGTGGCTCCAGCCTTTAGAGCTACACTATTAGAGTTTCACTCTTCAGAGCTGTGCTGTTGTGGCTGTAGGATTAACCTAATCTTTTTTTAACAAGTCAGAATACCTTTCTCTTCAGAGCTGTAACACTCACACACAGCCTTGTTTTGCTCTTAATTTTAGTAAAAAAAAAAATTTAGTTCCTTTCCATTGAGTTTGATGTTAGCAATCATCTTGCTGCATATTGCTCTTGTTATGTTTAGATATGTTACTTGTATTTTTGAATGATTCAAGATTTTTATCATGAAAAGATGGTAGATTTTGTCAAAGGCTTTTTTTGACATCTAATGAGATGATCATGATTTTTTTGGGTATTTTTACCCCTTGTAGCTTGTTTATATGGTGAATTACATTGACAGATTTTCATGTGTTGAACCAACCATGCATCTCCGGTATGAGGTCTATACCCTTATTTATGACTTTTGATTAATTTTGGTTTAAAGTATACTTTTGTAGATATTAGGATAAATACATAAGGTTGCTTTTCAGATCTGTTTGATTGGAAAATCTTTTTTCAATTCTTTACTTTGAGGTAACGTTTGATGTCGAGGTGTGTTTTTTTTCATGCAGCAGAAAGATCAATCCTGTTTTTTGCATCCATTCTGTTAGCCTGTGTATTTTTTGGCAAATTGAGTATATTTTTATATTGAAGTATATCAATGATCTATGACTGTTAATTTCTGTTTTTTTTTTTTTTTTGTTGTTGTTGTTGTTGTTGCTACTGCTTTAGGTTTTCATGTTTTTGTGTGTTTGTGTTTATGTGTCTCTATTTTTGGGATTTGCTGTTGTGAGACTATTTATTTCCAGTATTTTTATGAGTATAACTAACTTCCTTAGGTTATCGTTTTCCTCTATTACTTTCTGTAGGGATAGAATTGTGGATAGATATTGTCTAAATTTGACTTTGTTGTGAAATATCATGTTTTCTCCATCAATAGTTTTAAATTTTTGCTGGGTATAGTAGTCTGCTCTAACATCCATGGTTTTTTAGAGTCTGTCTGATGCCTGTTGAGGCTCTTATTGCTTTTATCATCTCTGTTGAGAAATTGGGTGTAATTCTGACAGACTTACCTTTGTATGTTACATGTCATTTTCTCCTTTTACTTTTTAATATTCTTCCATTGTTCTGTATGTTTTCTGTTTTGATTATATGACATGAGGTCTTTCTTTTCTGATGCTATATATTTGGTATTCTGTAAGTTTTATGTGCCTTTATCGGCATGTCCTTCTTTATGTTCAGGAATATTTTTATGATTTTGTTAAATACATTGTCTGCCCTTTTGAGCTGTAATTCTCCTTTATATTCCTATTATTTTTTTAAAAAATATTTACCTATTTATTTATTTATTTATCATGTGTACAGTATACAGAAGAGGGTACAAGATGTTATCACAGATGGTTGTGAGTCGTCACCATGTGGTTGCTGAGAACTGAACTCAGGACCTCTGAAAGAGCTTCAGTGTTCTTAAACTCTGAGCCATCTCTCTAGCCCTACGTTCGTATTATTCTTAATTTTTTTCTTTTCATAGTTTTGTAGATTTCCTGAATGTTTTATATTATGATTTTGGGAGATTTAACATTTTCTTTGACTGATGAATAAATTTCATCTTCAAAGCCTGAGGTTCTCTCTTCCATCTCCTTTATTCTGTTGGTGATGTTCTTGCTTGTTTACACTAATTTTCCATTTTCAGGATTCCCTCAGTTTATGTTTTCTTAATGCTTCTATTTCAACTTTCAGATCCTGAATAGTTTCCTATGTATATTTTTTATATCTTGGTTTTCTTGGCATTCTTTAATGGATTTTTTTGATTCTACCTCCTTTTTGGTTGTTTTTTTTTTTCTCTTTAAGAACCTTTCTTATTTTTATAAAGTTGTATTTTGGGACACTGAAATATTTAGGCCTTTTATGCTTTCTGTTGTAGCATAGTTTGGGTCTGGTGATGCCCACAGAGATAAAAGAGTTACTAAGAATGATTTAGTTGAAAGAGAGTTGGAAAAGCACCTGTCAAATGTTGCATGGGTTCAGGTGTATACAATGATCATGAAGACTCATGTGATAAAATTTTGTTAATATGGAATTTATGCAAATTGAGTAGGGCTTAACTCTTGGTTTGAAAATAGAAAATAATGGGTAAATATATGAGATAATGAATATAAAAATTTACTTCACTATACTATTTCTCTGTCTGTATACCATACCAATATGCTATATACTTTAAGTATACACAATGAAGACAAAACATATTAATTAAAATTCAACTCTTTTTCTATAAAATTAGAACAACATTTTTTATGTTTTGTGAATTATAAACTCAAAGTAAAATGGAAATAGGGATAGATAGATAGACAGATAGATGTATAAACTAATCTATACATATGAAATATATCTGCCACTCTAGTGAGTGAATTTGGAGGTCAGGAAGTGGCTGGCACCTACTTTGGAGGATTCACTTCGATCTGTGTCTTTCAATTTCAGTTTCTTTGTGGTAAAAACATGAACTTAGCATCATGTGTTTATTAACCTAGCATCAAATTTGTTAACATCACAATGTACTTATTAATTTAGCATTGCATGTCTACTAACGTAGCATTTTATGTATATTAACAATATCTTTTGTTCTAGGATTCTTATCTATAAATAAATACTGCATTATAAATAGCTTAATATTTTTATACAGTAAAAAAAATCAGTTAACCAGTGATGAATGACTACAAGGAGCACAGGACCACTGTGGCATGGTAGGAGCTTGCTGAAGAGTCTTGGATGATTGAGCTTCCTCTTGCAAGATTTTACCAAGCTGAAGATGAAAATAGATAAACTAGGGCAGCCATAGCATCAAATAATAAGCATTCAGCTTCTTTGCTGCTCCTTTTGGAGAGAAACCTTTGGGGAATTTGTAATGCTCTGAAGCTTATACAGCAAGAGACAATGAATCTTACTCATCGTATCTTACCAGTTATCACATGACTTAAGTTAACTTTATTTTTTTACTATTGCATTCTATAGAAAAAAGTTTGTTTCCACTAATCTGCCCCAAGTTCTGTCATGGACTGTTGAAAGAATTTGTCTGATGGACAAATATGATAAAATTAACTGGAAGTGCTTAATTCACCTTTCCTTCACTGCCTCTGGAAAGCAAACATTCTGCTCTTACAGATCAGCATTTCCCTATTGTTGCAGGTGTGCTGACTCAATTGCTGAGAAATGGGCCAACCATCTAGACAGTGGAGGTGGGCCCATAAATCTGTCCACTGAGCAGACCGGTCAACATGCTATAATGTGTTCACTATAAAGGAGCAAAGGATGACTGTCCCTCCACTGTGAATATTAATACTGCTACTTCAGCAGAATCTAGAATAACTCAGGACATACATTTTCACTTGTCCCTAAAGAATTTTCTACAGTGAATTAAGGAAGTTGTGAATATCACACTGTAATGACGGACTATACCACTGTGAATGTTAATGTTGCTACTTGACAGAATCTAGACTCACCAAGGACACACATTTTACTTGTTCCTAAAGAATTTTTTAGAGTGAGGTAAATGACTTGTAATAACCCACTGGAAAGGTGGGATGTATCATTCGGTGGGCTGGGGTCCTAGACTAAAAAGAAGAACATGAGTTGAGCACCCTTAGGCTCTTTCTCAGCTTTATAATGGTAAGCACAGAGACCAGCTTTTCTATTCTTCTGTCTCCATTCTTTCCCAGTTGTTATGAAGTGTACCCCCAAAACAAAAGATAAAGTAAACTCTTATTTCCTTAAATTACTTCATTTTAAGGCATTTTGTTGCAGTGATTAAAAACATAATGACTCATATTGTCACTCTCTAGTTTTGTTTTTGCAGATTGCCTACAACAGAGTCTTAATGAAACAAAATTAATTTCTGTATTATATTTGTACCCATTACTTATGAGTTACATTGTCTGTCAAGAAAGGTCTTTAACACTGAGACAAGGAAGATTCCTAAGTTGGTAAACTGTGCAAGCCTGAAAGCTGAGGTGGAAGGTTATTTTTCAGAGCCAGATAAAGTCTGTCTTGTCAATAGATTATTACATATTTCTGGGATGGGAAGAAGAGATAGAATGAAATCTAGAGCTCATTCACAGGAGCTAGAAAATAGTTGGTTTTAGGCTAAGAAGCTCTATATTGAAAAGCATACAATTACTTCCTCTGGGTAAAGTAACAGAAAATGATACCCAAAATTGACCGCTGGTGGATGCATGAGAACTCACACATCCATATCCACCCACATGAACACACACATGTTGTGTACATACATGAGAAAGAGATACAGAGAGAGATTCACAGAGAGAAATAGTGAGAGAGGTTTAAAAGAGCAAAAAAATCAAATAACTAAGTTGAATTAAATAGAATTTGTAAACATCCTCACATAAGAGTTTTGTCTATTTGTGAATGCTAATACATTTAAGAAAGAATATCTTTAAATAGTTAATAAAAATACAATACTATCATTGAAGACTCTTACTTAGTAAAGGAAGAGAAAAGATGAAGCTTTTTTTTTTCAATAAGAAATGTCATTGGGGCATGAATCTTGGTAGTATAGGTTTTTCAAGCATGTGGGTACCCATAATATAAGTCTAAAAGAAGAATTTTTCTTCATCTGGAATTTAAACTAAGCTCAAGATGAAGAAAATAGAAAAGTCATAGGTATAAATTATCCATTTATTTTCTCACTGAGTTTTATATCAGTGTCATAAAAGGAGACTTTTAGCTCAAAGAAAAATAGTTAATAAAATATTTATTTCAAGGCCATTTTTTAACCTGCCCTTTGCCTTTATACCCCAATGACTCTACACATGTTGGGAAATGAATTATAAAGCAATATTGTTAAACTGTTTTAAAATGGCAATTGATAGTATCTAACAGGGATTTAGAACTGGTTGCAATAAGATGAATTTCTCATCACTACAGAAATACAGTGGGAGCTGAATGATGGGTTGGTTCAAAGAGAAGACAGTTCCCAATATTTGCAAACCAATTTTCAACAGACATCCCAAGTACTGTTCTTATTTTTCAACTTGGAATTCATAAAGATTGTATCATTTCTTTCTTAATAAATGCCTAACCAATTGATGAAGCAATCCAAAGTAGCACTAATTCATTATTTTCTATCAGGAAATGAATCCTCTTTTTATTAGATATTTTCTATCTTTGGAAAAAATAACTAATGTACATGTCAATGATGATTTTAACTTATGATATAAAACAGTATATTTTATCTTACTTAAGACAATGATTCATTTACATGGTTGCCATTCTCACCTTTATAAAATGGTTCTGCCATTAGAAATATTTACATTAAAGTATTATGTGTCATGGGACCATAGTTTCGTATGAAAAGAAAACTAAACAAAAATCTTGGGTAAATTGAACTATATTGACCTCAGAAAAATGTATAGCCAAATGCTGCCAAACCTAGTTCCTTTAACATTAGCTCATTACACTTTTGTCTTGAAACAGAGCAGGCCCTTGACATTCAACTTGGCATAGCAGAGTAAGGAAGTATTGCCAGGAAACTTGAATTGGCCTGTTTTCAAAAGATTCTGAAACCCAGTTCCAAATTAGAGTGTGCACCATCTTGCCAAACATCTAGTAGAATAATTCTTTTAATTGGATCATTATTGACATTCTCTCTAACTTATAGTCTTCTGAATGTCTGAAGAAATCTACTGAATTTGATTAGGATAATGGATGTGTCTCTGCCTCTTACAATCAATGCTTTAGTCACTACATTGGCAAGTGTTTTACACATCTTTTGTGCTGAAAAATATGAATTTAAGGAACTAAAATTTATCTCCTTCATTTCATGGAACCTATAGATTAGGAGTTTATAAGAATTATTCATTTTTGATTACTCTGGTGTCAAGTAAAAACTTAGAAATTTGATAAAACTTTGCTGTTGCTTAATTTTATTAATGTTATTTCAATTATTAGAACACCATAGAGTGTTTCTGCTTTCTAAATGAAACATAATTTAGCAATAAAAATACAGTTATGTCATTAGCCATAAATTATATAAGTATTAGTCCAAAAATGTAACTTAAGTATTATATGCGACAGAGTAAGAATTCAGTGAAATATTCCTCAATGGCAACTATAAATGTATTTCAGTAGATGCAGCAATTGAATTAAATTTTAAGTTAAAAATCAGATTCAGAATCTATCATCAGATTCTTTATAGTATGTCGCGCCCAACCTCGCCAGCAAGGAAGAACGCGAGTCAGGATTCTTCTCTCCAGCCGTTTATTCAGGACCTGTTGACAATCTTCTAACTTCTGACTTCTGACCCCGGGGGGAAGCCCGCTCGTGGCTAAATACCCTCTGGGCCTCCAACCCCAGTAAGCTACGTGGACATCGCCCATAGGTCCTAGGACGCAGGAAGCAAGCCATCATCCTCGCCTACAGCCAAAAAAGGAGTTGTTTACTCCCAAGAGCACTAGCCCTTGGGAGGGCTGAAGGCGGAAACCGGCG